>JAOEGS010016721.1:16686-41477 GCA_025447755.1 Corythornis vintsioides | reverse complement strand
AAAAAAGAAAGAAAAAAAAAAAGAAAAAGAAAACAGCTATCTCAAAAAAAAAAAAAAAGAAAAAAAAAGAAATCTCCTGAATTATTTAGCGACCGGTTCCAATAGGACGGTTAATTCTGCTGGCAGACGCCGGCTGCCGGAGCCGGGCACTGGGAGATGGTTATCGCCAAGGGCCGGCGTGGCTGGCGCTGCTGGTGGGAGCCGGGAGGTCCCAGACCGGGGGGGGACCCACCGGCGCCGCAGCGGTTCAGGGGTCCCTGACTGATTTTCCCGCTGCCCGCGGGGTTTTTCACATTCCCCCCCACACACGCCCTGAGGACAGAGCCACCCCGCTCAGAGCTGGGGAGATGTTCCCAACGCAGCCCCTTCTCCTCCGCAAGTCCCCGCTGCGACGCGCAGCTCCGCCGAGGACAATCCCGGCGGGGAGAGCCGCTGGGAGCTGCTTCTCCATCGCCTGCCAAGAGCCGCGGCCTCAACGCTTCCTCCTCCAGCAGCCCCCAGCACAAGATGGGCAGCCCGAAAGGTCACATCTCCCCAGCCACAACCCCGCCGCCTACAGACGGCAGCACCCCGGCAGCCAGGGTCAGCTGCCACCCCTTTCCCTCTCACCTGGTTCTTCCTGAATTTTTTTTTTTTTTGTTGTTTGGTTTTGGTTTGTTCTTTTTTTTTCGGAAGCAACTAACACTTCTCTTTGAAGAGCAACAGATGAGCGAGACCCTCCCAGTGCCTTTTATGATGTTAAATTTATTGCCTCGGCTTCTTCGCAATTCCCATTTTAATGATGAACGCTCCCGCGGTTTTAATGCATCTCGAGTGCTGGCATTAAAAAAAGAAGCAGGGGGGACACGTTGTCTCCGGTCTTCTGCAGGAGAATGAACTCCAGCCCATTTCCTGGTCCTCGCACAAAGTTTTGCCAAATAGATAATGTGTTTTATAATTTCGAGGCGGCGCGGTGCTCTGTTTGGTAATGGAGGCCCTCTGCTGGCACCCGACTGGCCGGGGAGCCTGGCCCTGAGAGCCAGCTGGGGAACCACCATGGAGGCATCAGGCCTGGGAAGCCACCTCCAACAAGTGGTACCTGGACAGCCACTTATGACTAGAGAGCCAGTCATGGCTGGAGAGCTAGGTCTAGAGAGCCAGCTTTAGCAAGCCACACCTGGAGAGCCAAGCCTAGAGAGTCATACCCTGAGAAATAAGCTTGGAGAGCCACCTCCAGCAAGCCATGCCCAGGGGAGTGAGCCCATGGAGTCACAGTCAGAGACCTGGACCTGGAGAAATGTGCATGGCCAGATCAGCCTGGAGAGCCAAGCCTGGAGGGCCATGACTGGGCAGATGATCCTGTTTCCAGTCTTGCTTCACACAGAGGAGAGACCCATCCATGCTGCCTGTGCTGGCCCACTGGTGAAGTTAGTGGCTGTGCTCAGCACTGTGCAAAGCCAACCAAAGTATCCCAGCCCTACCTCTGAAGCTGCTCCAGGTTGGGGAAAGCTCCTCTGCATCTGCCTCAGGGCAAGGGCCAGGTGGGATCATGCAGGGGTGGCTGGGATGCCAGGGGGGACTGACTGACAACAGCTTCTCCATGGGGCCAGCTGGAGCTCCCACCTTGTCCTAGACAGGGCTGGTTGCCATTCCCCCTCCATTAGGTATAGAGCCATGGGGTGACAGCCCCTGCACCAGGGCCTCCCACGGTCCCATTCACCTCTCCAGAAGGGCACTGGGTCACTGGCTGGGGAAACCTGCTCTGCCAGAGGAGAAGGACGAGCCTGGGGCTGGCAATGGGCAGCACCGAGCAGCCACAGCGCAGTACCAGCACCCACAACAGGGACTTCAACCGAGGACATGGACCTTTGTCAGCAGATGCTACTTTATTGGTTTTTGTTGGTTTTGTTGATTTCTTTTTTTTTCTAACGGTGCCTGAAACTCAGCCTGGGTTATCAGGGAGATATTAAATTGCTGTTGGAAGCAACACCAGCAGGGCGGAAAAGCCGCGATGTGCTCTTACCTCTTCCCACAAGGTCGAGCCAGGCGGCCCTGGGGGACGACACGCTTGCCGCGTCCTTCCTGGAACGAGGATCACATGTCAGAGCCGAACGAAGCCTTGAGAAAATTAAACCTGTGAGTGAGCTCACTGCCTTTCCGAGCGCAGGCGCCAGCCGTCCCTGTGGCCCCCGAGCCTGGCTTACCACCTGGAGTGACCAGACAGCAATGCCAGTGACAGGAGGGATGCCCAACCCCCTGCCCAGGGGACAGCAGTAGTCTCCACTGGTGTCCCTGAAGCTGGTGTGGGATGGAGAAGCTTTGAATCCTGGAGTGCATCACCAAGTAATGTTGGAGGGCCTTCCCATGGAAAGAAGCCATCAGTCATGGCAGGATATGACCAGCAAAGCCCTCTAAAGGCCTTCAGCCTCCTAGAATCTTCTTCTGGGACTCAAGTTCTTGCTTGGGCAAAGGGATGGACAGATGATCTTGGCTCTGGTGGGACAGACACAGGGGTTGCCACATCTTGTCCTTGTCCCTCCACTTGGAGATGGTCAGACACATCAGCTGGGTTTCTTGCAGGGCAAGGTGTGTCCTGCTGCATCATTCCTCTGTGATGAAGGGGACAGACAATGGTCAGAATCGGCAAGAAAAATATAACAGTACCCCCAGCAGAACCCATGTGTGTGTGAGGGTCACTTGGAGAGTCCCCAGGGATCCCAAGGAAGGACCTCAAGCAGATCCCACCTCTTAGTGATCTGGGATCAGCACTGAAGAAAGGGCACCACAAGCAACTCACACTGGTGAAGCCAAGAATGGCCAAGCGTGGGAGCTGGGCGGGGACGGTCAGGCATCGTCCAAGCTAGTGAGAGAACCAAGGAAAGGACCAAGCAGAGGACCAAGAGAGAACCATCCATGGGGCACAGCTGGAAAAAGCCCCAGGGTTGACCCAGACGTGCTCCCAGGACACCCTCTGCTCTGACAGTTTTGCTCATGCTCTATGACCTGGGGGAGCAGAAATGCAGCTCAGACCTTATTTCCCCCTCCAGCCACTTGCTCCTTCATTACCCTCTTCCTCCTCACACCAACCCAGCTCTTCCTCTCAGATCTGCCCCAGTTCCAGGAGTGGTGTTGTAACAATATTTTGATTGTAAGAGGCCTTTAAGATCAAGTCCAGCCATTACCCCATTTCACAACCACACTGGGCATCACCCATGGGGGACAGGTTTCCAGTGCACCCATTGGCACAGCCCTGGGGACATAGCCAGCCCCTGGCACATCCTGCCCCAACTTCCCCCTTGGCCAGGGACCTCAAAGGCAATACACCCCCCTACTTCTCCAAGCCCCCTCTCCCTTGCCACCACAGGGACCCACATATGACCAGGTGCAGCAGCCACCTCTGAGCCCTGTCTGGAGCCACGGGGGCCACATCCATCCTCAGTCCCTTGGCAGAGCCTTGCCAGGGTGGGGGCTCCAGCCCAGAAGTGGTGGCTGAAGGGCAGCAGCAGGCGTGCAGGGATGCTTCGGCAGCTGCCGCCGGAGTGCCTGGGTGCCCTTTGGCTAGGAGCAGCCAGGCTTTTTTTCCAGCCCTATCCAGGAAAAAAGGAAAAAACCCAACAACAACAACAACAAAAAAAACCCAACCCCGACAACCCAGCCCAAGCCCCATAACGAGCTGGCTATAGCGAAGCAGCGAGGAGGCGGCAGATAAGAGGCTGGAGCCCGCGCCGAGGCCTCACGGAGATGAAAGGCGATTGCGAACGAGCCTCCCCATCCCCTGCGGACAAAAGAGCTCCTAAAATATTAACGAGGCCCCCGTGCCGCCAGGTCCCCCGGCCCCCAGAAGCAGGCGGTACCCACGCTGCCGGCCGAGGGGTCCCCGGGGGGACGGAGGCTCAGTGGGGGGCAGCTCAGGATGCTCATTAATTACTTTCCGCACTCAGCGCGGGCAAACCTGCCCCCTGCTTCCCTCACCACCCCGGGGAGCCGCTGCCGCTCGACCCCAGGCGGGGGAACCGCCGCCTTCCCACCAGCTCAGCATTTAAAGAGCACAAAGCAGGAGGCCGTGCCGGGGAAGGTGGCCCCTCGCTGCCATCTCGGTGCCCTCGGGTACAGCCTGATGCACCTCGGGGTGAGCGTGAGCGGCAGACAGGGCAGCTCACTGAGCTGTTTTCGTGTGAGCTCTGTGGTGGGGGAAGGAGCCGGGGGAGCAGTGCTTGGTTCTGCTTTTTTTTGTGGTTCATGCAGACCCCAGGCTGGGGACAAGGTCCCCAGGGTGGGGGAGCAGGGTGCCCTGTGGGAACAGCTCAGCCTTGAGTGCCACCCACCCAGTCGGTGCTCATCCCTCACCCGGGACATCTGCACTGCTCCTGGGGCTGCACTTGCCTCCTGCCTGATTCCCAGTGCTGGAGACCCTGCTGCACCAGTCACCTCGGGTACCCTGCCCCACAGGCAATGCCAGCTGCTCCAGTGGCTGAGCTTGATTCCCACCAGTTCCCATCCTCAGAGCCCACCCACAGGCAGCACAGCCAAGTTACACACCCAGTTCCATCCCCAGGCACTGAGTCTGCTGCCCCTTGCCCCCAGCCCAGGGAGGACCAAAACTTGCAGGGTTCTGTGGTACTGGCACCCAGACCCAGGACCCTGGGCACATGAGGTGACTGGTGATAGAGTGCCACAACCATTCCCCCAAGTTCCCATGGCAAATCTATTCCCTCCTGACTCTGTGGCCCAGCTCAGGCAGAGCAAAGGCGTTTTGTCAAAGGATGTCAGGCTTCTTCCCTCCAGGAAGGGTGATGCTCCTACTGCTCCAAATCTGCTGCTGGGTGCTGGAAGGGAGGAGGAGCGAGATAATAACAGCTCCCATCGCTGGGTCCGGAAGCAGGTCCACACACAGCCGTCAGATTGGGGGATTTGCATAGCACAGATGGCAGCCCAGGAATTTCAAAGCATCCCCGGTGCCGCGGCAGCTGAAGGGCTGGGCGGCCTCGTGCAGCTGCCGGAGGCGAGCTGAGCTGCCCCAACATCCAGGGCCCGGCAGCCAAGAGGCAGATACGTGACACAGCATCTCCCTCTCACCCCCCAGGATCACTGCCCATGAGCCAGGATGGGCACCAGGCAGCCATGGGAGGTGGCCATGTCAGCAGAGAGGGGGGATGTGGGGGCTCTGGCACCCACCGGTGAGGAGCAGCACGGAAGGGCTCCCACAAGGACTGGAGGGCATGACATGTGAGAGACGGCGGGAGCTAAATTTACACCACCGCGAAGCAAGCTGCCTCCAAGGAGACGTGATCACAGGCTATAAATACCTGCAAGGAAACAACGGGGACAGAGGCGGTGAATTATTCACAGGCGCAAGATGGCAGGACATGGAGCAAGCCAGGTTGGGGTGAGGGGAGTTGACGCCATGGGGGCACCCTCAGAGGCACTGGGACAGCTGAGACCAGGTCACCCCATGTACCAGGGCCTGGCAGCTCCTCAACCAGGTGTGTGAAAGCCCCAGCAGGATGCACCACTCCCAGATGCACCCCAGCCTGGTGCTGTGGAGCCCTGAGGTGCCTGCAGCTGATGGTTAGCATGGGTCTGCCTGCACCTCTCCTTGGCACCAGGCCACCAGGATGGCTGTGGATGGAGTGGGACAGCTGGGCTAGGGGTGCTCCTGCCAGTCAGAGAGTGGTGGGCAGCTCTAGCAACCCTCAATCCAATCTTGACTCTACAAGAGAAGATTGTGATAGGTGATGTCCCGCACCCCCTGTTCCGGGGGCACCCCAAGGCCTCCCCTGTATTACTCGGCAGCTTTGCCAGGAGCTGCTAAGCAATCACAGCAGCAGGATGAGCCTGTCTGCTACTCCAGCAGACACCTGGGAGAGGATTTGGAGCACCAGAGCATTGCAGGGAACATCTGCTCTCATGGGGGGCGATGTGAAGTCCGTTTTTAAAGATAATAACAAACCGCAATATAAAAAACACTACTAACAGCAGCTTCCTCACTAATAGGGGTATCCGTGCCTTGCCCCGCTGCCAGCTCGGGCTGCAGGGAGGAGGGGGAGGGCCCCGCAGCCGGCGGCGGGGCAGCGGCACCGGCCGCGCCGTCTTCCCCGAGCCGATGCTGCCATCCCCTGGCAGCGAGCGGAGCGGAGCCCGTGCTCCAGCCCGGGGGGACGCGGGGCGGGGGGGTTCCGCTGCCCAGCTCTATCCCGCGGAGGGAGGGAAGAAGAGGCATCCTCCTTGCTTGGGTTGGGGGTGGATTTTCTATTTTTAGTCCCGCTGGGGAGATCTTTCCTGGTTTCAGGCGTGGGTTTTTTCACACACACCGAGAGAAGCAATGCTGAGCAGTTCTCAGTCAGGGCTCCCTGTTGTTCCTCAATCCCCTTTCCCTTGTCCTCACTGCCCCCCTGGTTCCCAGTATCCACATCCTGGGAGTCAAAGACTAGAATTACTGAAGCAGTTGGGTTGTAAGAGACATTTAAGATCGAGTCCAGCTGTTACCCCACTAGTAACCCAGGTCCCTCAATACTACATCTCCATGGCTTTAAACCCCCCCCAGGGGTGGGGACTCCACCCCTGCCCTAGGCAGACTGGGACAGGCCTGGACAACCCTTGCAGGGAAGAAATTGTTCCTCAGGTTCAACCTAAACCTCCCATGGCACAACTTGAGGCCAGATGCTCTTGTCCTGTCACTTGTTCCTTGGGAGAAGAGACCAACAAGAGCAGTTTTCACCATAGCTGTACAGCTCAGCTCCCTGTCACCCCTATCCAGGGAAGCTGGTCCCCCAGTGCTTGCTGGAAAGTAAAGCTGAGGGAACCTCTACAGCATCAACTGGTCTTCAAGCCCCCAACAAAAGCAAAGCAGCACCTCCCACTGCCTGGTGTGCCCCTGCTCCTTCGCTCTCCCCCTGCACCCAGAGCGGTTTCCTCAGCTACAACCAGGGCAAGGACCTTGGGTGTGCAGTTGCCACTCAGCCAGCCCACAGCATTGTTGTTACCTCAGCCAAGGGCTTGGCCAAGAGGACATCTCTGCTCAGATATTGATAATGCAGCTCTGTCAAGGGTCGGGACAAATGTAGACGAGCAGAAAGTCAAGTTTTCCAGGAGAAATTGAGAAGAGAAATAGAACTAAAAAGGAGAAATGGGGTCAAGCAGCCTGAAGGATTAAGAATTTAATGCAGGTTGTGGTATGGAAATAAAATCATGCTGGTAGGGCAGGAGCTCATTGCTGCTGTATGAGAGGAACCAGTCAAAACAGGAGAGGTTCAAGTCCCACAGCAAAACAGGAGGTTCTCCCAGTTCTGCTCCATCTGCTCTTTATAGGGGCTAAGACCCCCAGCCAAACCCACCTCTTCTCTTACAAGAAAGCCTCTGGCCCAGGCATGTGAGTTTCCTGATGGGTGCATTGCAGAGGCCAATGTGTAATTTGTGAGTGAAGTTACTTGTCCAACACAAGATTTGATGGGAGGATTTTAGTATTTAGAGTACCCACACTTTGTGACTGCTGTGTGTCACCCCACAGGGCGGCATCGGAACTAACACCCCACAATAAACCAAATAAATTCACTCAGCAAAAGCCAACCCTCCTCTGAGACATCCAACATGGATTTGGAGAAGTTCCTATAGCTTTTTCATCAGCATTTACCACAAAAGGATTGCAAGTTGAAACACCAAGTGCGGGAAAACACTTAGATGGAGCTTTATACAAGAGGTGAATCCACCAGGGTCAGTCCCAGTCGCTAACTCAGAGGGGAAGGTGCAGCACAAGCTGCCGCCAGCTTGCCGGGGCAGAGGCGCCAGGGCCCGGCTGTGCACACACCTTTATCTGGGCAGCTGAGTTGCCACTTGCATCTGCTTAGTTACAGCAAACAGCCCCAGGGTGTCCAGGAGCAGGCTGTCACCACACTGTCCCCATCACCCCACCCGCCTCTCTTTGCCAACTGCTCTGTTTGCTTTCCTGACTCCTGCAAGGTGCCAGCCAAGGTAGTGGGGGGTAAAAAAGGGGCAGATTAGGGAAGCTGTGTGTGGAATTAGTGGGAGGATGGGGGGAATGTTTCAGAGCAGCTTTCCTCCAGCCAAGAAGGGCTTTGAGCAACTTGGACTAGGGGGAGGTGTCTCCCACCCATGGCAGGGTAGTTGGAACAAGATGAATTTTAAGGCCATTTAGCCCAAGCCCTATGCTGGGAGGAGGGACATCTGCAAACAGAGCAGGTTGCTCAGAACCCCATCCAACCTGCCCTGGAATGTCTCCAGGGATGAGGCTTCCAGGACAAGCTATTCCCCAACAGCACAGACATGATGCTTTGCACGTTGGTCTTGGAACAACAGCTTGAGAGTGCACAGTTCCCCTGGGTCTGTCAGGCCCTGGTATCAGTACTTATGGGAGGCATCACATAACTCAAAAATAAAAACAACAAACAAAAAACAAACCCCACACTCAAAAAGCCAACCTTTAAATCCCCCAGACTAGGTTAGCTTCTGGAAAAAAAAGGCATGGAATAAGCCCCACCAAATTTTCAGTCTTTGCAGACTGTCAATTCACTCAGGAGGTGGAGCAAAGCAGGCTGTCAGATGAGGGCAGGGGCACCATGACACAGACCATCCTCCAGCAGGCTTTGGAAGCTGCTCCCTTGACATCTACAGATGAATGTTACAGAACAAATTCTGTAACAGAATGTTACAGAAAAAATTATTTCCATATCATATCCCAAAGTTTCCAGAGCAGAAATTTAACAGTAATTCTGGTTTAAGACCAGCTCTAACTGGTAATGCCATTGCAAGATACCCAAGTTCCCTCTGTCTGCTCCTGGATGACCACCTAGGAGAAGCCTGGCTTCCCCCAAACCCCACACCATTACCAGCACCCCCAAGCTACTCTGCATGGATGCAATCAAGTCAAGAGATAACACAGAGTACACGTTCACAAAGCGTGTTGAAGATAACTGGGGGGATTATGGAACTCACGTATCTCCTCAGAGAGCTCTTCAGCTGGAAGTGAGTGTGAATCAAGCATCACACCTGGCCATCCCCTTCCCATCTTCTCACATGAGCCTTTTATTTCAGTTGCTGGTGGAGAAAGGAGGATGTAGAGCTGGACTCCAGTGCCAACAACCATGATTTCTCTTCAGCAGGAAGGCAGTGCAGAGCCCAAGAACAATTACTAGTGCTTGTGGCAACCCAATGAACATCAGCTCCCAGTTTATTCAAAGCACTGAGTTCCATCAAACCCTACCCCTTGGTTTTTCAACACAGCTCTTTGCAATTCCATCCCAAATCTCCTCTGCAGACCCAGGCACTAAAGAAGCTCCAGACCAGCAAATGCTTCCAGCAGTGGGACCCAAGTGACTTTTCCCCATAGATGTGGGCAAGGAAGAAGCGTAAAGAGTCCAGTAACATGCTGAGATCAACACACTGCTGGATCTCTTGCTGAGCAACTCTGGGAGAGATTTCTCCATAACACAAGTGTTAGTTATAAATACATTTTTTCGAGAGAGGGCAAGAATTGTAAATACATCCAGTCCCCACCCACCCTGAGATGCTTTGACTTAAGCATGACAATAAAAACTAAATATTCTCACAGAGGGGAAAAAAAGGGGGGTGGACAACACTGAGAGGCAGAAACACAATAAAACCAAGCTAAGGATGCCAAAGTGAAGGCAGGGGAATCCAAGAGGGCAAGACACAAGTTGTGGGAATCCCTGATCAGCCAAGATGGTTCTGGTATCCTCAGGTACCACACAGGCCTCACATTCTTGCCCCAGAGCTGATCCCAGAGCTAACAGGAAACCCAGGGGATCAAGGACACTGTGTCAGCAGCAGCTTGCTATGAAATCTAAGTGTCAACAAGCTTGTGACTAAATCACAGCTTCCAAAAAAGAGGACAGTGCTGAGCTCAGTGAGAGCACACAAACTTCTGGGACAAGGAACAAGCAGAAGGACCATCAAGGCCACTCCATGTCACACACTAAGCCCTACCCATGTTCAGGAAGCAAGTCAGGTTGGTTGGGCAAGAGGTTAAAAACAACACAACCAAACAATAAACAAACCCACACTTAAGATGAAGGTGACTGGAGATGGCCAAGCAGAACTGGATCACTGGGGAGAAGGGAGAGAGGAGACACAAGAGAAAATAAAGACAAAAAAAAAAATAATTAAAAGAATGGGTAAGAGGCACAGCAAAAAAACCAAAAAGCAAATCAAGCCACAGTATGTTTAAAGGGAATTATTTAATGGTGATCAAACTGCAAGATGTTACAACAGTACAGGTGGTGGTAGTAGTGTCACAGTCACACACACTGCCAGGTGAGGGCAGCAAGACAATGGTTGCAGGGTCACTCCCTCAAAGCCTCTCAGCTTTTGCATGGGCAGAGGGGGGTCCCCACACATCCAGAAGTTGGGCAGCAGCTTTTGTCCTGATTTTGACTTTCTATCGGGTGCCCTCAGGGGACTTTTTGCCCCTGTGCATTCCCTGGAGAAAACTGCTTCTTCCATACCCCAAAGATTTCCAGCTTTGGCCACAGACTTGCTCCACATCTACACAAAGGAGCCAAGGAATTAAAGGAAACAACTCGTGGGGGATGAAACTCTCTTCTAGTATCTGCAAGAGACAGAGGCAGGATTCCCAAACACTGAGGCCATAACAGCAAACCTGCTCCAAGGTTATTCACAGTGCTCTGCCTTCCTTCTACTCAGACCTTTTATCCTTGCCAGAGGTGACTTCCATGCCCTGCCTGGGCAAATGGACACACCTGGAGCTGAGCTCAAGAGGTCTGGAGTGGTAGCATTGGGTGGGCATATTCAGAGATGGTTTATGATATCCTGGTTCTTCAGAGCAAGATGACACACAAGTTTTAACTGCTTTGAGCAGTAGTTTTCAGCATCTCCCACACATCCAGGTCTTCTGCTGTGCTGTCCCCAGCAAGAGATGCTCAGGGCACAGGGAAATCCAACTTTAAGTGGGCAAAGCACTTCCTGTGATCCTTCCTGGTGGCTTCTGATCTTCTACCGTACTTCAGAAGAGGGAACAAGAACAGCTCTAGAGCCATTTTGCTGCTATGAAGAGCAAGACCATCAGAAAGCTGCAGCCACCAGCAGTGAGGAAAGGCCCAGGCTTCAGTGGTGAAGGACAGGGCACAGTTTGCTTTCCTGAGCACACTAGTGACATAATCACATCCAACTCAGTCTTATTTGTTTTCCAATATCCTTCCATGTGTGCAGACTGAGCAGAAATGGCTGTAGACACATCAGTACACAGCTTGATTGGAACCCTTGGTACAGCAAGATGGTAACAAAAAGTAATTCAAATAAGTCACCTTTGCCTTGCCAAGAAGCTGTTACAGAAACACAGCAGCACATGCCACAGGAGGACAAGAGATGTTTCAGGCACAACAGTCAGGTCTCCACTCTGCCCAGAATCAGCTCCACCCCAGTCCACAAATGTTGGGACTCTGGGTGACATCTAAGCTCCCACCAACTGCTGCACACTGATGAGCAGGTACTGGGTACTGAGCCAGAAGGTTCTGAAACACACTGAGCTGTGTCCTCTGTGTGTGAACACAGCACACAGACCCAAACTGCATCCAGGCAGCAATGCAGCTTTACAGTGCTGCCAGAGCTGGAGGGATCCAAGCAGCCCAGCACTGGGGGTTTTTTAAATTAAAAACCCATTTGCTTAGTACATGACAGGGCAAAAAAGGGAAACCACACACACAATCTACACCCATACAAGTCCCTGCACAAAGAAAGCCATGCAAAAGGAATTAGTTATTTAAAAAAGGGATAGACTGAAAAAGTTCCTGACGTGACAAGTTCAGAGTTCCTAGAAAGGCTATGACCAGAGCCCCTGGCTCCTTGTGCTGTTTCACATTAGTACAGAACACACAGCTCCAAAAGAGTGAGTTTCTGGGCCCAAAAAAGGCTATAAATATCAAGCTTAATCAGGTTTTCAGTTAAATCCTAGGGGGAAAAAAAGAAGGCTCTTTCATGCAGTTGATGGCACAACCCTCAGAACAAGTGGTCAGCCCACAGGAGGGACAGCACATGCACTCCCTACCCTAGGATCACCACACTTGCTTTACTGAGCCTCAGCTCCTCTCATGTCACCAACAAGAAAGTGGGACCTGTTTAATCCCTCAGCTGCAAGCACAGGATAATTGTCCCAACACGAGCAGATGTGTCAGTACAACGGCCAAGGTGAGGCTGCTGCAGCACACAGGACCACATCTCATATACAGCTGCAGTACATGTGACTTCAGTCCCACAGAAACCACCATCCTCAGCTTACATGCTCCTTACTGCTCCCTTCACTCTCTCTCCTGTAAGATCTCTGACCTGTTCCAGTAACTGCCAGTGCCAAAATCCAGCCAAATCTGCCACCAAAACCACTCTTGGGGGGCTCACTAGTAAAGCAGTCAAGGGGAAATCACCCAAGAACCTGCTCTGAAGTTTTCAGCCACACTAACCCACCCTTCCTGTACTTCAAGAGTAAACATCTGGTGACCCTACTCAGAACACAGGAGGACCCTACCACCATTGCCACACACATTCTCCTCAGTCAGGAGGGTCTAACCAGGTCATCAGCCCACACATTAGTGGTTAAAGGGGAACACAAACTCATGCCACGTCACAGCCAGCAGCTGACGCTGTCGTTTTAACCACACCCTGTTTTTATCCAGTGCCACACACTGCTTTCCAAGCCACAGCCACCCAACACCTTGTGGCATAACCCAAGAGCACAGAGAGTTTAAGATGAACCCCCCCCCAGAGGTTTGCAGCCCTGCACGGGGTGTTTCTCCTCCTCCCCTCTGGCACCCAGCTAAGGAAACAGCCAGATGCTGCAGTGCCCCAGGAACTCTACCACCTGCACCCAGCAGGGGCCCAGACGAGGACACTGAGAGACGAGACAAGTGGAACAGAGTTAGACCAAAAAGCAGTGGACATTTATTCCTCGGGGGTTTTTTTTGTGCAAGAGTGTAAAGACGCGTTTGAAAAGGGCCAGGACAGACCCTGGGGACAGGCCCTGAGGCCACAGCCTCCCCCTCAGTCGATGGCTTTGTTTACAATTCTACTAGAGGAGATAAAACTTGCAGACTCGCCTACTGTCACATCAACGATGCTGGCAAATACACTTGTATACAAAGAAAAGTTTCAAACTACATTTGTTTTCCACTAGGTTCAAGTGAAGACTTCGTTCAAATAATAAAAAAAAAAGACACATACAAGTACAATTTAGAACTGTATGAACATTTGCAAATGTTTAGTGCAAAGTAATTATGTAAAAGCTACATTTTATGAAAGTTTGTGCTGATGTGTTTGGTTGTTGTTTTTTTTGTTGGTTTTTTTTTTCTTTTTCTGTTTTACCCTTTTACATCCATTGTTTTAGTTACATAAGGTTTCACTTACCTACAGTACATACGCATTGTGTTAGGTCCCATGCAAGTGGGAATAATACCACCAAGGCTTTTGCCAAGCTTCTCCTTCAGGGAACTGCTGCTTTGGGTGACCACTCAAGTCCCTGGCACACTGCACAGCCTGAGCTCAGGCTAGTGCTCAAGCTGATCTTTTGTCTGGTTCAGGTGCAAACCAGACTTCCTCCCGACCTCCAAACTGCTCGCAAGTGCAACACCAGTTAGAGAAATCCATCAGTAAAGTTTTTTTTTCAAGCCTGTAACAAAATGCTCTTCAAATTAAAAGCCTATTCACACAAAGTTATATGTAATGACTGTAGTAATCAGTTTATTACACAGATTAATCATTCTTGAACGTACAAGCTCCAGGGGAGCAGTTGGGTCTTTAAATATACACAAGTTTTCTGTCAAATGGATTTTTACCCTTACATCCAGAAAGACCTAAGCAGTTAAAAAAACTTAAGAAAAATAAGAGCTATTAGCTATGTATTAACTGAGGAACCACATACAAACCAAAAGAAGTATGAAGGGAGGGAGAGAGTTGAAACAAATCAACATCACTTGATGCACTAATAGCTCCAATCCATTTAAATGTTGACCGGTTAAACTTAGACCTTAAACACAGGATGTGGGTACAGTTTTTTATCTCATTGGTCATTAACATTTACCTAAGGTGTAGGTCCTTCAGAATAAAATGAATACAGAAACAGCTTCAAGTTCTTCACCTTGATTTTCATAACTGTTATGAGTTTAAAAGGATTCCACTTTAAATCCTTCATGGACCAGCAACACTGTTCCTAGAAATAGGAAATCCAGCACAACTCTTCCCATTCACGTTTTATTACTCAATTTAAATCTGGCAGGAATGCTTTTAGGCTCACAAAGTTATGACTGAAGAACCAGCTTTTCACACACACACTTCTCTGCTAGGAGTCAATGTTGGTACGGGGAAATACAGTATTTCTATTTTGTTGTTCCAAGTATGTACAACACGCAGCACTGCTGTATCAGGTAAACATGTGCACAGGGGAAGATGAGGCGTGGGCTCATAGAAAGCAGTCAAATGGAAATCAAAAGGACTTTCAGAGTTCCCCTATCTTTATTTGTAGAGGTTATCCAATAATTTCTTTAGTTACATGGCGTACTTCTGTGTCCATTCTCGAGCTATTCTGTTGTACCTGTGTAAAAAGAGGATTTCTTTAACAGAGCATCCAAACATTTTGACTCCAGCAGCCTAGTCTACACATGGTGTGACTCTCCAGTGAGATCAACAAGTTGTGAATCTAAGAGCAAACTGAATTGTCAGGCCAACAGGGCAAACCAGGAAGCCCCCAGTACTTCATGGGGAAAGGAAAAAAAACCAAACTAACAACCCATGCTTTACACAGGAATAAGTGATTCCAGTCACAAACCAGAGCTAGCCCAGGGCTGAGGGGAAAAGCATTTTCAGGAAGCCTTAATCTGCACCTCCCCCAACCCCCAGCTGCTGTATCCCCAGGGTAGCTATCACTGAGTGTTTTAATTCTGACAATCCTGGGAAAAGAAAAATAATTAGTATGTCTCTCCCACTCCATTCTTCTTCCTTGACAAAGTTAAGCCTGGTGCCTGGTATCTCCTAGGCTGCCAGACCCCAGCACTCAGGCCTTCACATGACTGCTCAGTTGTACTGAAGCACAAAAATCTATTGCCCTTTTTTTGGGAAAAAGTAAAAAAACCTCACAAAACAATAAAACCAAAGCAGGAGAGTCCTGCATGGATTCAGGGGGGTCCCTGTTGGCTCTGTCTCCACATACACACTGGTACTCCTGCAGCTCATAGTAAAACCAGGATGTATGAACTTGCTCTAACTCTGCTCCTTCAGCAGGCAGCAGAGTAATCAGGTTTGTGGATCATTTTCCCTTCCTGGCTTTTCATCAGATTACCACAGATTCTGAAACTAACACTACTGATCAGTTCTGGAAGGGAACAGTGATGTACTGTTTACAACAGTCACAAAGCTGTTGCTTTTGAAGCAGTCACTAGCACCAGAGTTCTTCATTCTTGCTGTTTCCTTCCCTAAAAGCTTGAGAGGCCTCCCACCCCACCTCTATCTGCATCACTTTTCTTCCCTTGTGCCATCACCAGGGTATTTCTGTTACTGCTTTTCTTGTGTATGGAAACATTCTCCTACTAGAGTAACTCGTTCTCCCTCTGCTGGTTACAGACCATCAAAGCAGGCACTGGAAACTAAAAGGCTGGTAACCTTCAACTTGGAGCTCTGTATGAAACAATTTGCATTTTTCACTTCACATTTTCATTCAATCAAGCAAACCTGTAATTAACTTGTAATTGTATGGAATGAAAATGCAGTAAGAAAGCCAGAGAAGCACAAGGTTTCCACACCCTTTGCTGCTGCTGACAGATACACCCAGTGCTGCAGCAAGGTGGTGCTGTTAAAACAGAATCAGAATATCAGGGGTGTGAAGGGAGCTCTGGAGATCACCTCATCCAAGTGCCCTGTTCCAGCAGGGTCACACCAAGCAGGGGGCTCAGGATCACATTGTACAGGCACGTTTGGAATCCTTCCAGAAGAGGAGACTCCAGAACCTCTCCGGGCAGCCTGGGTCAGGCTCTGCCATCCTCACAGCAAAAAAAATTCCCCTCCTGTCCAGATGGAACCTCCTGGGTTCCAGTTTGTGCCTGTTGTCCCTTGTCCTGTCACTGGACAAGAGTCTGGTCCCATTCTCTTGCTCCTCACCCTTTTGATATCTACCACCATTAATAATTCTATAGAAATCCTACTTATTTTTCCCTTAGTATCTAAAGAGACCACAGTTAAAGTGAAAAAGGCAATTCAGATTTCATACTCTTCCAAGGTCCTTGCAGCTCCCCTTTACTATTTAGAGGTGGAGTCTGCTCTGTCAAGAGCATTACATGAGGTTGGTTGTTTTTTCAAGGGTTTTTTTTGTTTGGTTCATTTTTTTGCTTTTTTTTTCTTTTTTTTTTGGCTTCCATACTCACTTTTCTCTATCTGTTTTGTAGATCCGTGCAATCTCAGGCACTAAAGGATCATCTGGATTGGGATCACACAACAGAGAACAGATGGACAAAAGTACTAGGGAGAGAAAAAAAAAAATATATTGGATTAGAGTCAAGTGCAGCTGCAGACATGTGCAGAAGTTCACTCACACACTTGTTGCCCTTCTAAAAACACTGCTAATGCTGCTGGAGAAGGGACCCCACACACCTCAGCCAAGGGATTTTGACTAAAAACCTTTAGCATTTCACAGCACCCCTCTACACCATCCCAGGCTTGTCAAGTGTCACCACAACAGGCAACCTTCCAGAGAGGTGCAACCTGACTACAGCCTTAAATCTCAGGGCAGATGTGGCTGTTCTACACCTGGAAACACCTGGTTGTTTGAAGATAGGTTAAAAGAGAGGCCACAAAACAAGCAGCCAGATGCAGCTGAGAAGAAGGGGGGAAAACAAGGCTGATTATCAATGGAACTGGAGATTTTTAAATGGAAAGCTTCATTAGGCCCCCACTGAGCTGTGTGCTCAGTGATGAGAGCATCAAGAACCCAGAAATAAGTTATAAATTGCAAGTTAAAAGAAGCTAGAACAAGTGTAGTAATTAACTGATCTTGATTTCAGTTAACACATTTCTTATTCTAAAATAAAATACAACTTTTTCCTCCTTTTCCCCCTTTTTCTACTGCACACTCATGAAAGAGTCCAGATTACTCTCCACCATCAAGTGGCACTCAGACCATTTATTCTGCTCCCCCCCAGAACAGAGCTTCAGACTGTGGTGACTTCACCTTTGTGAGTCCTGACCTGCTGCCCCTTAGCAGCACATGTAACACATTTCCTACCTGCAGCACTTGCCACCAGCTTCAGCACTGGGGTTCCCCCCCTCACCACCACATACACTGAGCAGAACTTGGGTGTTCAGTACCAGGAATTTCTGCCACCTTACAGCAGCTGCTGCCAGTCAGTTTAGCTCCAGCACAGACTGTTCTCCAGCAACTCATTTCTTTGTGTTTGTCAGACTCCACTGCTCTGGTCACTGAAGTTTCTTTGGCTGGTAGGATGAGCTAAAAGCAACAATCTGGCCCCTCCCTTTAACAGAAGCCACAGGAAATTCAATCAAAGTTTTCTGGTGAACTATGATAATTACTCCCTCCAGTCTTATCTTCCCACAGGCCTTTAATAACAACAGACTTTTCTGAACAAGCAGCTCACTCATCCTCAGCAGGGCCAAGCTGCAACTCTGTTCAATCCCTCTGCCTACCTTCCACAACCACCTAGCACCCCTTTCCCCAACACTCCTGGGAATTCACCCTTCCACACCTCACATTCAGCAGCAAAATGCTTCCCATGATGACTTCCCACCAATCTAGGCACTTGAGAAAACATTTCTGGACTTCATCCCTCAGCAGTTCACTTATTTTAGCAGCAGCATCACTTCAGAAACACTGAATAAAAATGGACACCATTATTTGGCACCAAGCTGCACAGCACTGCCTGGGTTTATTTTGGAAATCCTTCATTAATCAAAACTCTTCTCCATGATGCTGCTCTTGCTGGATACTTCACAGGCTTCCCTTTTTATCTGCATAGCCTCACCAAGAAGAAACATCTTTAACTCTGTTATCTAAACTGGTGTGGTAAGTCCAGGAAGTTTCTCTTGAGGTTTTCCCAAGAACACTGCATATGCACACGTTTTTATGCCAAACAACACAATCACCCTCCAGAAATGGTCCAAAAACCCTCAGGGGAAAAATGGTACCTTCTCAAAGTTTAAGGAGCCAAGTGCAAGAAGAAAGAAGCTAAAGTGTCAGCTGTGTCCAGGAGCTCTGACACAGAGAGACTTTTTGGACTTCATGATCTTAAAGGTCTTTTCCAATCTAGGCAATTCTGTGACTAATTAAAGCAACACTGCAGAATAGAAACTCACCAGCCACCTTATTCTGCAATCAAGTATTATCACAATGAATCAATCTCATAGTGAAGCCTTGACATGTACCAGCATTAGCAGAAGACAAATAAAATTGTAACAGTCGACCAAAAATATCAAGCTTTTTAAACCCAGAGTGAAGCTGAGTACAGAGAGAAGGAGAACAAGCCAGGCTGCTCTCCCAGCACCATCTGACAGTGTCCCTCCTGCTGCTCTGCTTCTTGCTGGGGGAGACTCAAAGGGTGCATTCTCCAGAATGAACTCTGGATTTTTGTCACCAATGAGAAAAGATGATCAATTTTACTTCCCATTGAGTTCTCTCTTTTTTCAGACAGCCCAGTCTTAAAACCTTTAAACTGACAGGCTTTTAAGCTTTAAGTTCCCTTTGATTCACCAATCAGTTGGGCTTTGTTTTATTTCACCACCTACACAACCTACTCTGGTACTTCACCATGATCCCCATCTACCTACTGCAAGCAACAAAACCAACTTATGCTTTAGTGGGTTTAGGATTAAGAATTCCCCAGCAACATGATCTGAGAGGCAAGCTGAGGTTTACCAGTGTAATGCAGCACAGCTCTGATCCATGTTTCAACTGCAAGACTCCCCTTTACAGAACACAGGACAAAGTCAAGGGTGACCTTTCTCAAGGCAGCTCCTCTGCACACACAGTCCTGCCATTTGCAGCTTGTCAACAACTTTAGCTGCAGGTTCACAACAGTGGGACCCATCCCATCTCCTTGGCCAGCACCCATGTCATGATCCTGTTCCACAAAGAACAGTCTGCCCTTTCTGATGGGCAGTTTCACCTTCCTGGTTCCACCACACCTCAGACTCAACGTGTAGGTAGATGCAAATTTAGTATGGAAACTCCACAGCTGAGCTGCTTCTGCTATGAAGCAACTCAGTGATTAGTCAGGACAATTTGTGAACTCAGCTCTAACAATATGAAGAACAATTTCAACTCCCATCTGTCTACTAGACTATCTATACACACAAATTTAAGAGGCACATGAAAGCTCCTGGACCTCAGAGGTTGAAGACACTCTTAAAAGCCACAAGCCTCCAGCTCCAGGTGGAGGGAAGGAGCTCCACAGCCAGCCAAGCAGACAGACAACTTCCCTGGAATGTCAACAGAGGAAGTCAAAGGCACCTATCAATTTATACATGGCAATTAGCTTCTCTTGATGTCAGAGATGACTTCAGAACCAAGTGCATCACACAGCTGTGACACACCCTTGTGTGTCCAGAGCATGTAGCTGCAGCTCACTGAGCTCTGCAGGAGCCTGAAGCAGCTGTGTACAAACCCCAGGGTTTAACTCACCTTTTCAGGGTGTTGATGTTCAAGTCAACTGGGCTAACTTGATTTCTACAGCTCAACAATCCCAGTCATCACTGAACAGCTCCAGTTAAGCCTTGTTAGGACACAAACCAAGCCTAAACCTACAGCCATCAGTTTCTGTAGATACCAGCACAGGAGTGTTCAGCTCTGCTCTATCAGCCTGCACCAAGAGCCTGACCCCAGTGAAGCAAGAAGCACAGATGCTTTTCACATAGGAGCCTGAAAACCTGTTGTTTTCACAAGTGAGGTGCAGAGCTCCCAAGAGATTCCTAACCAGCAGCTGATTATTCTCTTTACTTTCTCAGTGCAGAAGCCACCTTCCAAACACAAACCCTGAATCACTTGGCAAAGCCTGAAGGGGTCCAACACCCACCACCTGCAGCCCCCACCAAGGACAAGGACTGGTGCTATGGACACTACTGCTTTAAGTCTGGCTGGAATGACAAAGAAAACTTGCTCCATCCATGGGAGACTTCAGGATAAGGAAAAGCAGTGGAAGAACACTGGGATCTCCAACAGAACCAGCAAGGAAATAAAAACACAGGCATCAATTCTTGCAAGGTAGTGAGTTGCTCAGAAGAAACACCTTGACTGGCATGTTGGGATTCAGCAGCTGTTTGGTGCAGCTACTGCTCTCCAAAGAGGAGGAGCCAATTCCAAATTCATCCAGGAGTACAGAGATCTCTTGGGCACAAATGGTTGAGTAAAAGTCTCAAATCTTTCCTCAAAGGGCCCTCCTACCTGAATTTTTATGTTAGGAGCAAAGAGCACACTACTCACAACTAGCAGAGGGAGGAACAGGTAGGTTGCCTACAGGAATAACTTTTTTTTTTTTTTAAGGCTCAACTCTTGCACAGGTCAAAAGGCCCCAGCAGACCCCAAGCCTGTCTCCTCCCACCAAAGGTCCATCTGGAAGCTGACATAGAAACTGCCCCAACAACATTCTGGTTCAAGTCCCGAGAAGGTGACAAGACAGTTGCTTTGGCCACTAGACTGCCAGGCCAGCAGGATGGCATTTACTCTGCCACCTGCCCTCTAGCCACACAGCAGCCTCGAGGTCACCACTCAGTGGAAAAGCTCGTGCACTGACGTGGAGCAGTTGGGGGAGAGAGACAAGTATCAATACTCGGGCACTGTGACAGCACCGTGAGGTCAGCCACGGAGCAGCCCGACCATCCTGCTACCTCTGCCCTAGCTCAGGGGCAAAGTGATTCCTATGGAAAGCAATTTGGGACCTTCCTGGAGACCCCACCACAGGCTCAGGATGTGCTTCTCCATCTGGCCAACTTGCTGAATATGAGAGGACCAAAGTTTGGCAGCTAAGTTTCCTTCAGCACAGTGCCCTGGTGCTGGTGTTTCTGCTACCACAGCCTCGAGCTCTGGACACAGACCCCTGCTGAGGAATTCTCAATTCCATTTCAGAGCCTTGATCCAGCTTCCTGATGACACCAGCCAGGGATCCTCCTGCACTAGTCACCAGCCTGACAGCCAAATCCCCCACATCAAGGTCCACTGCTACTGAGATTCCTCAGAAATTGGAAGGGATCTGCCTCCTGGAAGGAGTATTTGCCTCTACAATCACTACACTTTTGACTGTCAGGCCCCAGATCCTTGAGATCTTTGAGGCACAGAGCTATCAAAGTTTTATCATCCCTGACAACACATCAGGCTCTTAACATCAACACACAATGGACAACACTAGTTCAACTGCTAACTACCTGATAACCAGCTTCTAACTGCAACTGGGCAAGATGCACCTGAGTTAAAGTCAAGCAGAGTCTGCTCGAGTTAAACCATGTTTCTTAACCACAGTCCCATTCCAACCTCTTCCAGTGATCTTACCTAGTCTCACATGAAGTGTACCTTTAAATCTTTAAACTTCTTGCTTCAAAGCAACTTGGAACTCCTGCTAATTCAGTTCAACAATTTCTGGTGACAAGAGAAGAAAAGTTACGTGTTGCCCTCTGTACTGCAAACTGTTTGAATTGGGAAGGAAATCTCTAGAGGCCTCCTTGTCCAATCACCTCAAGCAGAGCCACCAGGTTGCCCATGGCCATGTCCAGATGGCTTCTGAGTACCTCAGTGTGGGAGGCCCAATGAAAGCTGTGCCAGTGCTCAGTATCCTCACTGAGTGTTTCCTGCTTTCAGAGACCCTCCTGGGACAGTCTGTGCCCCTTGGCTTTTGTCCTGTCACTGGACACCACTAAGGGCCTGGCTCTGTCACCTCTGCACACTGCCTTCAAGTATTAATATACACCAAAAAGGTCCCCCTGAGCCTCCTCTTCTCCAGACTGAGTAGTCCCAGTTCTCACCCTGACCTCATAACGGGAGATGCTCCAGTCCCTTCACATTTGTGACCCTTCACTGGGGTCTCTCCAGTGTGTCCATCCATGCCTTTCTTGTTCTGGGGAGCCAGCACTGGACAAGTGCTCCAGGTGCAGCCTCACCAGTGCCAGAGGGGAGGGGTCACCTCCCTCAACCTGCCAGCAACACTCCTCCCTTCCCTGCAGCAGGAGCAATACACAAATAGCTACACTAAAGCTGCACGAGTTGAATGCAAGTATGAGAGCTGCCTTCAGAAGCAGAGCTCAGCAGATGTGGAGACTGCTCTGACCACAAGACAACATCACAACCCCCCAACCAGACATTTGGGTGAGCATCACAAGAGGTCAGTCAAAAGGCAAGAGGATGATCAAAAACCAACCTCCTGCTCTTGAAAACAGCATCATGAAGATCAGGTGCATTTGGGTTGCTGGATACTTGGGAATTCCCACCCAGTGGAGCAGCACCACAGAAAATTCACCCTGCACTGGGCATGGTGGAGTTTGAGGGGGAAATTTCCCTTTGCCACTCACCCAGCTGGGTCTGCCAACATGCAAGATACAAACCCAGGGTCCAGCCATGGTGGGGTGGGACAGTGCAAGGTCTTCCCTGACCAACTGCTTCAGTTTGGTATTCACTCTTGTCCATCCACTTGCCAAACTGAAGTGGGATTTTCCCAGAGGATGCTGAGAACAGTTATAATCATATTAAAGCACTTCATTCTCCTGTTGAAGGCCACAGGGATTCTTATTTATGCAGCCTTGGAGATAACATTTTTAATTTAAGCCTACACATTCTGCTTAAGCTTTGGAGTTTAAATTAACCACCAAGGTGTGGTTAAGACCATATTTTCTGATGATTTATTCTACAATGCACATTCTTTAAGGAACACTTACTTCAGAATTACCAAGACAAGCAACTCAGCTATTCCACAGAGACACTGAGTGTTGTTATCCCAACTCCTCAGAACCCATTTTAACGAGTCCAAGGGGGACAAACATTGAAAGACAGATTAAACCCTCAAGATGCAAGTCACTACTTCTATCAGAGCCAGGATCACTTTATCAAGTTGCTGACAGAAGGAGAAAACACTTCTCTTATTGATTCAGCATCTGGAATAAAGCTGCTCCAGCAGCTGCCACACTCAGGCCTTTGCTCCCTTACCAGCAGAGAGGGAAGGGACAGTCACTCTGGGTGCCCTCTGGAGCACGAGGAGCTAAGACCTTCCACCTTTACCACTTCCCTTGGATGATTAAGCAGCACTGTCAATTTTTTTCCACCTTTCCACCAATAGCCTTTTCACCACAAAGTGGCTCCATAGACTTAAAGAAGTCACTGCATATCCCTCCACCTTTCTCCTTGCAGATCAGGGTGGAAAACACCCTCATGTACTACACAATAACTGCAACACCCAGCCCCTGCAAGCTGCTGCACAGTGTCTGCCAGCTGCCCTGAGAGGAGGAAGCCATGTGTGATAAGCAGTTTCTTAGGAGGACTGTTTCTAGTCTTTCCTGATTTCACCATCAGCAGAAAGTAAACTTAAAGTAGCTGCATTCTAGTAATCTGCTCACAGATTTCAAACCTGAACAGCTTGCTCCTAATGAGCAGCACAACTGCAGAAATACTCAGAGATCTAAACTGCAAATACTCAATTGCTGCCCTGGAAGGGATGTGAGCTCCATGTTGAATAACTTCAGTAATTTCAACTGAATAATAAGAGTTAAAGCAAGAGCTTTTCCTACTAGCAATGCATTTGTTCTTCAGTAAAACTAATCAAAGAGCTGAAATAACCCCCAAGTCTTTAACACCACCATTCTAGCCTGGCTAAGAATAAGATCCAAGTTGCCTTCGTGGAATTTATTTGTACTTGTCCAAGATGGGAACACTTCCAAGTACCAGCTCTCACTGCTTAAGGTGAGGCTTGCTTTCAGACAAGACATCCCTGTTACTTCTGAGCAAGTCTTGGGAATTTCTGTGCACTCACCTTTATTAATTTGTTTTGCTGTCTTTAATAATAAAATGAATTTGGAAGAGATCTCTCACTGTTTAGATGTGAAAGCATTTTGTTCTATATGCACTTTGTACATTCCTGTGAGCTCTTCATAAAGAGGGAGATGGGAAGGGGATAAGTCACAAAGACCAGACACATTCATCCCATTTCTTTCTCTGGCCAAGCCACAAGGATGCAGTTTGAAGAGAAGAAGTTCAAGCAAACAGGTCATGGAGATATTAAAAGCCAATTGCAACTGCATTTGAGTTGCAAAATTGCAGATAAAGTGTATTTTTGAGCCATTAAAGCAGGCAGCCAGTAACAGGCAGCTCACTGATGCCCTTAACTTGCCTCTTAAATTCTTACCCTATCTTTTTCCAACTGTCCCAGTTCCAACCTAGCTTGCAGTATTTTCAAACTAACTGCCTGTATGCTCATTTTAGCCTCTCTAGACCAAAAGACACCAAGCCACATCACACACCCCACAACTACTACAGCCTAACCACTCACACAGCAACTTAAAACATAATGGGTGTCAGTCCTTCAGACTAACTTACTGCTTTCCACAGAAGCCAGCCAATGACTGAGACCACCTGTAAGGAAAAGCTGCTTTAACCTGAGGCACATTTCAGCCCCTTCCCCTCACAGTGAAGACTTCCACCTCCATGCACTCACAGATTCACTCCTGTGAAGTGCCACGTCCAGACACTGCTTTGCCTTTCCATGTTTCTACAACTGCAGAAGCCTTCAAAGAAGAGACCCAAAATATCCTTCAAATAGCTGTGGATAGAACTAGAAACTGTATGACCTACATTTTTAATAGCC
>JAOEGS010016720.1:2472-31750 GCA_025447755.1 Corythornis vintsioides | reverse complement strand
TAATTCAACCCAAGATAAAGAAAATAAAAATACTTAGTAACTTCCTTTGGCTATTCCTCATTTTTTCTTCTTCTTCTCTTTTTTTTTTTTTTTTCTTCTTAAGCTATAGGCATACATTTTAAATTTTCAATATTAAAATCTTATAAAATTTGCCCTGTACATGAAGATTAATTTCATTGGCAATAAGTACTTTTACGATTAAAAAAAAAAAAAAAAAAAGTAAAAAAAAAAAAGTAGTAAATATTCAAGATATTTTAGTTCAATCAAAACCTTGTATAAAGCATTATTTAAATGGCTGAAGTACAACTTTATTAAAAGCTATTATTTTGATGTTGAACTTTAATACTTTTATTTGGACTTAAATAATTTTATCCTGAAAAGAATCCATGATCATCTAAATTTTCAAGTTGTTGATCCTCAGATATCTATTTTTCAACATATTTCTATACAAAAAATGTAAGAAGGTGAAGATTTTAGTTAAAAGACATCAAAAGCTTTGGTTTAAAAAAAACCCAAAACCAAACCAGACTATTTGTTTATATGTTGTGATAACATTATTTCTAGAGAAACTAAGTAATATTCTTAAGAGTTCATCTGAAATGAATTTTTAACTTTAAACATCTGGAGCTAAGCTTAATGGATAAAAATCTTTTCAGATATCTGTTAATATTTCAGGACCATTAGAAAGATACATAAGATTCAGTCTAGTAGAATTTCAGAATTAATTTTATTTTAAATAAAATTTAAAGATCTCAGAATATTAGTAAGTCATGTTCTGGATCAATATACATTTCTACGTGCAGTTCTGGAAGCAGGAAGTGCTTCAGCCTCTTGCTTATAGTTGTATATATCCCTCTCTTCATCTCTCTCCTTTTAAAATAAAAGCAGCAATTTGACACTATGTGTACTGTTTCCCTCCCATTTCAAACCACAAAATTTAGTTGCAAAAACTTTACCAATAAACATTAGACCAAGTCTTAAGATACGAGTTCTTTGTCACTCCTTTCTATTCACACACTCCCTGATCTAGTGTGGAATGCCATCCACAGTTCTGCATTAACTTTTTCAATGTGAGTCCTTCCCAAAGGCTGCAGTTCTTCATGAACTGCTTCAACATGGGTCCATTCCATGGGGTTCAGTCCTTCTTGAAAAGACTACTCCAGCTTGGCAAGAGAGTCTTGGCAAGTTCCTTTGACAGCTCCCTCAGCACTCTAAATTTATTCCAAGTGTTTGTGTAGCTGACTGTAATTTAAAAATTAGAGAGGCTTGCAGTCCTGCTCTATATCACTGCTTAAATTAAAGACATTTCCTGATAATTTGGGGATTTGTTAGGAAAAACAAAGCTGACATGAAGTTGAGAGTTTCAAGGGATATCAAGGCTGAGAATAAAAAGTTTTAACACTGTGTTAATATTGAAGGCTGAACAAAGGAAATGTAGGGTCATTGCAGAATGGGATGGGTGAATTGACAGTAGACACAGTAAGACTGAGGTATTAATGACTTCTTTGACTCAGTCTTCACCAAGAAGTTTTCCCAGGCACAGGATTAATTGAAGGGTTCAAGGAGAATGTAGTGATCAACAGTGAATGTGGATTGAGTCAGGGTTTACTTGAGACAACTAGATTTGTAAAACTCCCTGACACTCAATGGAATGCATCAAAGAATGCTAAAAACTGTCAGAATTCCTTGAAAGGTAGCTTTCTACCATTGTTCAAAGTTGTTGTATACTAGAGTAGGTCCCAGACAGCAGAAACATTGATAATATCAGAATTAACCACCTAATCATAATTCCTAGGAAAGCAAAGAATAATGTTAATGGCTCTTAAACATCATTTTTCAACTCAAGTTGTAAAAGTGCTTCCTAGTTGACTAGCCCTCAGCTTCCTGGTCTAAAGACATCCTGAGATCCTTTCCCCCCAGAACAAATCCGTGAGCATATGATCCTTAAATATATAGATTGGATAATTTTCATTATTTTGGAGCTGCCTCTGTTTTTTTTAATGCTTCTGTGCACTTAAAGTTCAGGTTTCTTTTAGAAATACAGTACCATTACAGGTAGTTTAGGGTAACTAGCTTGGTAAGCGTTGATGAATAAAAGAGTAGAACTAAAGCAAGATGTTTTGATCGACATTGTAAATCCTTTGTGACATCCTGAATGGCATTAAAACCAACATGACAGTGGAAATTGGTAAGAGGAAAATGAGGTAGCAATGTAGGCTTTGATTCCCTTTAGCTGTTCAGTTCACTTAAATTGCTTATAGAATTAGAGCAGAAACTTTGACTGGAGAAGAGAGGTCTTGTGTAGTTTGAACACATTATTTCCTCCTCTCTACATTGAATTCCACATCTATAAAGCTGAATAAATTACATTCCTTTTTCAGAGTTATTTTAGACATAGAAAGTTCATTAGAAGGATGAACTATGATGTATAATAATATTTTTATTCAAAACAATTTGTTTCTAGAAATATGCATAACTAATAAAACATTATAGACATTGAATATATTAAGTAATTTACAAGAAGCAATTACTACACAGATCAGAGGGATGAAATTATTTGGGACATTTTAACACTATAAAGAAACTTTGCAGAGGTTGAAGGATCCAAGTAGTGGGAAATATTCTGCGCAGAAGTAAAGCAAAAGACTAAAAGGGTTTAGTTTTCATAGCAGATAGTCAGAAAAATGCTGATTTTTCATGTGGAACTGGGTCAAAGTTGTTATTTGGATAGATTTGAGTTTCAGAGATGTGCCATTCACATGTCTAAGCTCCAACTATGATAATTGTGAGCTGTTAAATTGCCCTATATTATACTCCTGAATCTAGTTAGTTGTGGCACGAGTCTGTTCTTCAAACACTGTTTCCTGAGGCCATTTTACATGCCCTAATTTAATCCATCTGTCCTCTAACCGCAGCTCTGGGAGATCATAGGTAAACTGGGTCCTCTGTCATATCTGCCAGCTCCATGTGAATTCATTAAATAATCTAAGGTGTCTCAAAAATAATATAAAATAATATTCAATATTAGGCAACTGAATTACACACATGAACTTTCTTAATGTGTCAGTGACTGAAACAAGAGTAATCACCTTCAACAGATGAGCATGAACAGGGAGTTGACATAGTTGAATTCTGGGCAAAACTCACTGTAAAGCTCCTTTACTATTTTTTTTTTTCATTTTCTCTTTGAAGAAGACAGTGAAATTTACCTTTAACCAGTTGACAGATGTGGTCACTAATTAAGGTTTTGTGGGGTTTTACCTTGTGCTTGTTGATTTGTTTTTTATTTTGGCTTGTTTTTTTTTTTTTGTTTTGGTTTTTTTTTTATTGTTGATTTTTTTTAAAAGATTGCTGAGAACAAAAAAAAAAAAAAAAAAAAAAAAAAAAAAAGAGTAGTTCCAAAGTGATCAAGTCTCTCAGCTATGTGAATAAGACTACTAGAAATAAGTTTTTCCTGCAGTCTGAAAATCAATACGCTTATTGATTAAAAGCTTAACTATCATAACATAGCACAGCAAACATGACAGAGTGTGTAATCTATTCCCTATATATTACTCAGTTACTGAAAGAACAATGTAGGCTTTTGTTATATCAACAGGATATATTTATATCCTTGTTTGGAAGGAAATGTTCCAAAATTTCAGGTTAGAGTGCTTATGCTCCTTCTTCTGTAACTTTGGGTTGACAAGTTCACCTAAACCAGGCTATACTTTCTCTAAATCAATATGAAATCACTAACCATGAAGGCTTCCATGGAACTGCCAGCATTCTTTTGGTTTCTTAGCTATACAAACCACTACTTATTCCTTCTATCTAAAGTTGGAAATATTTGTATTCCATATACAGTAGTATGAAACTGCATGAATCATACAATAAGAAGGGACCTTTAAAGGTCATCTAGTCCAACTCCCCTGCAGTAAGCAGGGACATCTTCAACTAGATCAAATTGCTCGAAGTCCTGTCAAACCTGATCTTGAATGTTTCCAGGGATTGGGCTTCTACCACATCTCTGAGCAAACTGTTCCAGGGTTTCAACATCCTCATTGTATAAAAATATTATTCCTTACATCTATAGCCTGAATTTACCCTCTTTTAGTTATAAACCATTACCATTGTCTTGTCATTACAGGTCCTGTTAAAAAGATTGTCCCCACCTTTCTTACAGGTCCCCTTTATGTACTGAATGGCCACAATAAGGTGGAGTCTTCTTTTCTCCAGGCTAAACAGACTCAATTCTCTTAGCCTTTCCTCACAGGTGAGGTGTTTCAGCCCTCTGATCATTTTTGTGGCCTCCTCTGGATTCACTCCAAAAGGTTCAGGTAAGTCTTGAGCTGAGGACTCAGAGCTGCACACAATAGTCTAGGTGAGGTGTCACCAGAGTAGAAGAGTAGTATTACACCACTTTATCTGCTGGACACATTTATTTTAATGGAGCCCAGGATGCAATTTATTTTATTGGCTGTGAGTGTACGCTGCTAGGTCACATTCAGCTTTTCATCCACCAGTATCTCCAAGTCCTTCTCCACAGGGATGTTCTCAATCACATCATGCCCCAGCTTGTATTGATACTGAGGATTGCCCCAGCCCATATGCAGGGCCTTGCACTTGGCCTTGTTGAACCTCATGAGGTTCACATGGGCCCACTTCTCAAGCTTATCCAGGTCCTATCCATGGCTTCACATCCCTCAGGCATGTCAACTGCAACACTCATGAAAATTCAGTAAAACTGAAAAAAAACCATATGTTTTGCTACTTCAGAATATAAACATGTCTGTGAAAACACACATGCATGTACACACAGATTGTTTTTTTCAATAAATGTTCAGAATTTTTTCCTCCTAACTGAACAAAGTAGTTATTTGAGATAAAATAATACATTACCAAATAAGTTTTGCTTTCAGTGGAGAATCATCATAGAACTCAAAAGTTCATTACATCACTCTAGGGTAATTTTAAAATTTTTGATTCATAAACATGTGTCATGGAAGCAGCCAAGTTAACACTTTACTGTCATTCAATCCACCCTTCCATACATCCTACACATATGGTGAAAATCTGTGTGCTCTTCCATAAGATCTGGTAATGTGTTGCAAAATGCATCAGAAGGAAAGGCCAAATGATTTTATATACCCCTTCATTGCTGTGTTTATTCTGAAAATGAGATATATGGGTTGTGAGAGTTGAAAGGTATTTCCCACCTTTAAAATCTCACAAATCTCTTCCTGTGCATGTTTTGCAAATGAAGAATGAAAATTTAAAGTGAAAATTTTGATAGAAAGTCAGACAGGTACTTGCGTTACGAACAAAAATCCCCTTACCCATGTAAAAATGTCTTTTTTTTGTTGTTTTTTTCTTACATTGCTCATACATAAATAAATGAAACACAAATATAATCTCATATTCTTAATGTACCTCAAATTTATAATTTTTTACATTTTCTGTTCTCCGTTTTTTTCTTTATAGATATGTATATTTCAAGGAATGTTGGGTTGGTTTTTTTTCTTCCTTATCTTTAAATGCTTGAAGCCCTACTAAGGTAAATCCTCTTAGTTCAGCATTGCTATGATAGTGGAAGGCATAGTAAGTCTTTCATTACAGCAGTCTCTATTGTATTTTTTACATAAGTTTTTAATTTCACAGGCATTTCCCTTTTAATGCTACTTAGCTACTCCATTATTATTGGTAATTTTACTCATTTTAGAAGCCATTAAAAATACTGAGAAATAAATGAAATAAATGGTTTTCAGTGGTAGAGAAGATATCTTTTTTCATTGTAAGGAAATAAAAAAGAAAGATTAAAAAAAAATCTGTGCATTTGTAACAAATTATTGACTAAAAAATACTGAATATGTAGTTATGATTAATATTGTTTCTTAGTCCAAAGAACATTGGACTGGTATTCATGGACAAGATTTTCTATTTGCTTGCTGTACTACCTTGGACGATTATGTCACATTATGTGTCTTTCTCCTAGTCTGTTAAAGGGGGGGTTGGATTAAATGATCTCCAGAGGTCCTTGCCAATGCCTACCAATCTATGATTCTATGAAATAAGGATAGTTTCAGTGGCACAATTTTAGTTGCATTTTGTTAAAAGTCATTAGTTTTTCAAGACTTTTTTTTTTTTTTTAAGAAACTACTAATTTATTTTCTTAAATCACACACTCTGAGTGTATATATGGATATTAATAGGTACGTAAATTTACCTCTGGATCTGACTACTAGAGCAATTTCACCTGCAGTAAACAAAAGCAGAGTCTTTTTTCTTTCAGTATTGACATTTAGTAAAGTTTACACAGTCTAAACTTCCCACTACATAACAGAGCAGTCAACAATTATTTTTTTTTATTGTTGCCTGTTTTACACATACTAACTGGTAACATTGCCTGTAAGAAATAAATATGTATGAAGCTTTCACCACTGTTCTGGAAAGATAGAGAATGAAGTGAAAAGTTGAGTGAATTAACATTTTAAGCATGAAGCTAAAATGGTCTAAAATTTTGAATGTTGTTCCTTTACAAAATAGAAAAGAAAAATCTACAAACTTTGTACTATACTAAATAGGTCCTCTGCAGCCTGCCACCATATACATAAATCTTTGTATAAAGTAAAGCAATAGGAAAGTAAAGCCATTTCAAAAATATGTTCTACTATCTCAGGAACATGTTTTATACAGTAAAAGATTTAAAAAAAAATATATAAAAATTGTATTGATGTCACTGAATGTTATGCAAAAATAAGTACACTCTAAACATACTTAAAGAAGAAAATCTGTATGTTTCCAATCAGGAATTGTGATAGTTGAACACTTGTAACTTCAAGATTTATATCTAGTTTTGTATCATCAGCTTGACAAGAAGTACTCACACTAAATATGTTATTAGGAGAGCTTTTACAAGCTTTATCCTTCAAATTAAATGCAATTTCCTTCAGATCTCCTCTTTATCCAGGATGAATTCCCAGTAGAACTACAGCAAACAGCAGAAAAATTTCAAGTCAATGCAGAGGCAATTGCTTTGCTTAGAAAATATTAAGAGAACAGCTTGCATATATATTTAACAGAAGAGCATGCAATTAATTGAAGGGAAAATAGGGAAAATATGAGTATGTAAAATCCTCTCCTGAAGCAAAGATCTTAATAAATTATTCACTTCTATCAGTTCCAACATCAGTGACAATAATAGAATGAAATGAAGCCATAAATATGTCTACAGATGGTGGTTATAAACCTTTAAAAGTACACACTCATCTGGTTTAAGAATAATTAGTAAAATTTCCAGCCAGGCAATGAAAAGATCAAGAACTGAAATTCATTTCAGAAACCTTAATTTGATCATCCTTTTTGTATGCATTCTGATACAATCTTTACTTGCATGAACTTTTTCCATTACACCCAAAACATCGACAATGTTCGATGAGTGGCTTCTCAATTCTTTTGTTTCCTTATGTTGTCTGTAATCTTTATTTACCTGGCATAGGTAAATATGGCAGAGCAGCCTGATAGACCTATAACAGATACTCTCGGTTAACCCTTCTCCCTCCTCAAAGGGGAAGAGAAAGGGAATGATGGAGAGACACTTAGCAATTAGAAAAGGAAATTAGAACAGCTTTATTTAAAATGAAAATAATAAAAAATTAATATATACAAATATGTACAAAACCAGTATGATGGCAATTAGCATCACCACTTATGCTGTGGAGCAGGCACTGGGAAAGTTGCAGAATGAGCTCCACAGCAGACAGAAGCTGTTTCAGGAACTTTGTTCAGGAACTGGATTCTGGTACTGGATTCAGGAACACACGGAGCAGGATCGAAAGCAGAATGGACAGAGTCCTTCTCAGACGTTAGCCATCAAAGAAGGAACCAGAAGAGAAATCGAGCTGAGAAAAGCCTTGATCCCTCAGCTTTATGCTGAATATGACATATATGTGATGAAATATTCATTGGTCAGTTTGGGGTCAGCTGTCCTGTCCACTCCTCCCTGCAGATTGCACCTTTCACTTTCTTCACCCCCCAATGTGGTACACAAGATCCAGCAATGGCCTTGGTCTGCACACCAATCCTTGGAAGTAACTCTAAACATGGGGTGTTATCACTGCTAGAATTAGACACTACCTATGAAAACATGCTGCTAACTTCAAAGAGTGCAGTTAGTTAAAGAACTGAGCTGAAAAGTAAAATCACTGAACAGAACTGTTCTGTTCTCACTCAAACCAGGATATTATCTTAATATAGAGGAGATATAAATCAAAAATTACTGTTTCACAGAGTTTATCTGTTATTACAACTGAATCTGACCTCAAAACACACTGATGCCCATGCTTGTATATAGAGCCAAATGTCATCAAATGAACTGTGCAATGACATGAAGGATGTGTAGTTGGAGAAAAAAGATATTTTGTTACTCATTTATTCAATATCTATGCAGCCCTGCAGTACTAGTAGGAAAAAAACCAAAAGAAACAAACAAAATTTAAAAAAACAACTCTGAATCAGATAACACAAGATAAAAAGACCCCAAAATGAACAGTCTATAAGGAAAATAATGAAAATCTGGGGGAAGATGATAAGATGAATCCAAAGGAAAGCACAGTCATAATCAGAGAAAACCAATCCCTTGAATTTAATTATGACAATACAGACCCAGAATTTGATATCTGTATTATTCAGCAGCCTATACTCCCAAATAAGTAGGTGTTTTTCAGTGAAGGCTCAGGCACACTGTCAGTGGAAAAGCATGATAACTTGTGACTACAGTATTAATTATACTAGATAGCAGTATGAATTAAGCACTTGAAAATAAGCCAGTTTAGATACTGTCTACATACTGGAAGCAAAGACTCCCCATGAATCACTCTTGAACTTACATTAAAGCAAAACTTCCATTCTGTCAGATACAATGGGAAGGTACTGATATCAACTCTCAGAAAATACTAGAAGTTTGAAAAATATGTTGATTGGTATATTTTGAGTTAGTTAAAGTGAGCATGGGAAAAGCCTCTGCAGTTACATACCTAGTAACATGCTTAGCAATATACTTCTGTTTTAATTATAAACAGGATCTAATAATAATAGGATGTCTCTGTCTAGAATAAAGGATAATGAGTTGCCAAACAACTAGCCATGAAGAACTATTGAGACTGACAAATAGAAGTGAAACTGAAGGAAAAGTAATTCTGTCAGGGGGAGATTGGTGGTTCTTCATGGACCATTTGGACATTCATGGTCCAATAATATTCAAAGAGGGACAGACATAACTACTTACTACTTGGGCAAATTTCAAAAGAAAAATTGTAGAAGTTCACCTTTTCATAATTAGAGGAAATACTGTGAGCAATTTATCTTTAAGAGATGTTTTGGGTCCATAGCTTATCTGTGGTCAGAAAGTAATTTATTATAATACTGGGTTAAACAAGTGATTTAAAATGTAACTCTGAGCTCAACTTTTGTAATTACCTAGTAGTTAGGTAAACATCAATTATTCTCACACACTGAGAAAAAAAAATCATACTCAGTATCTGTCTATGTTTCTGGGTATCTAGGCATTAAAAAAAGGTTTGTTTCTGTTTTATCCTCAACTTGCACTTCAATTTCACTTATATTTCCAATATGTTTCTTAACATTGACACTGAATTTCACAAAAGAAGCAGTCTGGACCACACAACAGGCAAAAATGCAAGAAACACAAACAGCATATGAGAGATGCTCAGAACATGTTCTTGTTTGATTCTCAGTAGTGTATAAGCAATAGTAACTCATAGTACTGGCCTCCACTTGCAATGGTATTTAGCCATAAAAAGTAACATTAGATTTATATCAGAATTAGAATTTGAAGGTATGGGGATTCTTTAGTTCTTTACATCACTGTAAACTTTTATCTTTTTTTTTTTTTTTTTCAAAATTATGTATTATTTATAGGTATACAATGAATGCATCTGTTTCTGATTTAAGTTTTTCTGTCTGCGTATTTAAGTGTAAGACAAATTCACCAGCTAATCTGTCTGGAGAAAAAAAAAAAACAAAAAAAGGGTGTGTAAATAAATAATCTGGGACAACTAAAGAAGAATAAATCACAACAGTGCTTGTGTCCAATCCTTTAGACCAGTGGTCTGAGAATTCAGTAGATTATGGAAAATCATAACTCCCTTTTCTGACAAAGGGATTTAAACCTGTATCTCTAGTTTTTGTGACTACAGATACGGCATCGCAAATAGCAGTGACTTATTTTCTCCTCTTGCAGCTGATCTTATTTTACTTCAGAAATACTTGTACATATTCAGAGGATGTTTCTCTTTGGTCTGTAAGGCAGAATATTAATACAGACAGCAAAAGGGGAATGGCTGCATTACAACCTCATCTAAAGCAAATTTTTTTTTAGTTGTATAAAGTGAAACAGCTCCAACAATGGTGTTTACGCCAGACTAAGTATTAACTGGTCATGTGTTATCAAATTTCTAGCTTAACTATCTTACTCAAATCAAGATTCTGCTATGTCCAAAACAAATAAACAAACAAATAACCAGTAAAATAAAAAAAAATATTTTAAGTAATTATCATAGATTTTAAATTCAGGTCAACCTATTTTGGACTAGTGAAATTTATACTGTGTGACATTTTGTATTGCCTTCAAAGCATTTGTAAAGGAATCTATGTTCACTCTTTCCCTTTCAACATCTACATTTACTTTGAAGTGTATTTGCTGAGTCTACATGCTTGCCTAGATGAGGAATATTTGAATCTTACTTGATGAGTAAGATCTTTACCTTTTGCTGATCACAGAGAACTATTGTGCAGATTCAAAAGATTCTTTCACCTGCTTCTATCACAATAGTAAATCTGTGAGATAGTGTGAAAAAAAATGGCGACAATTTATATTGCTGTAATTAAAACATCATTAATTAAAACAAATTATTTTGCACAACCCAACTTTGTCTGCAGGTGGTGCTTATATTCTTCCTGTTTGAATGTATTAAACAGCACAAAAGAAATGTATCCACATTTATATATATTACATGTATATACACACGTGTATTATAATGTATGCCATCTTCGTCAAAATACTGATTCTAAAAAGATGAAAATGTAATTAACTGTCTTCAGAAATGTCTCTCATAAACAAAAGCATCTCACTATTTTAGTGTGATAATTCCATTTCTAGATCACATCATGATTGTCCCTTGTAATAAAATTCCATTATAAATATATTTACTGGAGAAACATAATTGCTCCTTCTGAGTCACGTATTTGCAAGCACAAATTCTATTCCTTAGACTTTATACTCTGACCTTGTTTCATCCTCTTTAATTTTAGCCTTTTATTCGAAGCACAACATTTGGGACTCCTTCATCATGAACTCACTCTGTAGTTAGTTGAAAAAAAGATACTTTAAAGCAATTCATTCTTAGATATATAAATGTCTGAATAATACTCTTTCTAATTATTACAGAGAAAGCCCAAATGATCACATTCCTGCTCTGTGGCTATCAACTAAAATTTTGTTGCTGGGTGGAGATATATATATATATACATACTTCAACTAAATTACCTGTTATCAGACAAATACCTTTCATGCTCCACTATTTAAGGCATATTAACATAAAGACTACAGTTTATATCTGGCTTCTGAAAGACAAGAGCAACATATTCCTATTTACAGAGATAAATATCATCATAGATGAAACACATTTCCAGAGAACACAAACCAGGACTTCAGTGTATGCCAAATTGATGACTCTATGCATTTATAAAGTGTTCTTTACTTGTTTTGAATTTGTCTCAAATTTCACTGCCTAAGTTTAAAATAGTTGTAAAGTTATTTCCCTCTTTGGAAATACCTATTTTCTGTGACAACAAAAGAATTTTGTTGGATGGACTATACCAGATGCCTGTGGCAGATGCATCTCCCCTAACAAAGACCTGAGGAGAGCCTTTCCAAAGACCAGATAAAGATCGGGGCTTCAAGGCCATTAAAACCTTATTACTTCATTATCGGTCCTTACCTTGACTTTATTGTGTTCTTGTCCCCAGCTAATTAGAATTTACTACTGTTCAGACTGGACTAGGCTATAAATGTAGCCAATTTGAGATGGTCCTCCTCTGAGAAGCAAGTTTCCTCTTCGATTGATATGCCACCTAAAGAAAATTCCCAGGAGAGAGCCCTCACCCTTACTTTGGTGAGTAAATACTTCTGGATATATCGAGTGAGGCCTCATCCCCACCTCGTGGGCAAGTGATCCCCTTTGCTGGGTACCCTTGAGTGGGAATTCTTGAGTGAGAACCATTTTGTGAGTGTGCACACATTCTGATCTTTCTAAAAAAATAGTATTTGCAAAATGTAGGATTTAGTTGTGCAGTATTATGTACTCACCTGACATCTGAACTTGTAATTTACTTTGGTCGGTCAGAGTGTTAGGTAGTTTTTGAATGAAATAAAATCTTCATTTTTGGCAGCTACTGCTGTCCATCTTGTGAGTGCATCTGTGGCAATGCCTAACTTATATATGGCTGAAATTGAGAAAAGCATCTCCTCTGACTAATCTGCAGTTTTATTACAGTTGCACATCACATGCTGAAAATTTCTCAGTGTTTTGAAAGCAGAACACTAAGGATCAATTGTCTGATTTTAGAAATCTTAAGGACAGACATCTGCAGCTGATGTATTTATGAGGGGAACACTTTATGTGATTTGAAAATATTTCTAGGCTATAAACCAGATAATCTCATATACATATCAAACTTTATTATAAACTGCACTAACTAGATGCCCATTGTAAAATATTAATTAAGATGACTAGCTTACATATGTTAATCTTCCCCTGGAGAAAGAGGCAGGAAGAATGTATTTACCGAAGGGAAGTCATACTTGACTAATCTAATAGCCTTCTATGATACTGTAACTGGATGGATAGATAAAGGAAGACCAGTGGATGTAGTCTATCTTGACCTTAGCAAGGTTTTTGACACAGTCTTCCATAACTTCTCCTTGTGGAGAAGCTCAGGAAGTATGGAAGAGCAGATAGTAAGATGGATTAGTAACTGGATGGACAATAGAGTCCAGAGAGTGGTGATCAATGGTGTTAAGTTCAGCTGGAGAATTGTAACCAGTGGAGTCCCCCAGGGATCAGTGCTGGGTCTGGTCCTGTTCAATGTCTTTATCAATGACATTGATGACAGGACAGAGTGTCTGCTCAGCAAGTTTGCTGATGACACGAAAAGGGGAGGATTGGCAGACACATTTCTTTCCTTCTTATGTCTGGACATCTGCTGTATCACTAGTCACCGAATTGCCTTCTGGTTAATAAAGGTAAATAATTCTTATATTAATCCATAGTAGGACAGGAATGCTACAGAGGGGAAGACCTGCAACCCAAAGCACCCATTATGCTCTTTATTCTGGAGGTGTCTCTGTAATTAATGCACAGTTTAAGATTTGGTGCTAGGATAAGAGTTCCATATTTTATTACTCTGCTCAAAAGAAAGATAATTTTTTACACTATATTATTTGTATAGTCAAAGTAAATCTTTTGGAAGAAATGGAGATAATTTATTGTAAAAAGGAGTAGAATGTGGTTTTCTTGAATAAAAATAATATATGGAAATTGGATTATAATCCCAAAGTTTGTTTATGTGGCCCCCCCCTTTTTTTTTATAATTTACTATATTAATAGCACTCTGTGCCACATGTCTGATGCTAAAAGAAACCAAATCTTCATCGTAACTGACCTATAAAATTAATGCATCTTGCATAGAAGTGCCGTCTGTTTTTAGTGAGAATACTTGCAGTTTGCACAGTCAGACCCTGTAAAGTTTTATGTGGTGTCATCTCTGAATAGATTCTATTATTGCTTAATAATACACGTGTAAAAATATATATTTAACAGTAGTTTTTCTACCCTTCTTTAAAGAAGATATTAATACAGTATTTTATTATAAGTTTTCACTTTCCTAATGATAAGCACATAGAAATCATATTCAGATTAGGACAGCATCATTACAGATGAGAGGGACAGCTGTGATTTAAAAATATCCTTTTTATATAACAAGTGTTTAAAATAACAGAAAACTTCACATCAAAGTCAGGAAGAAAAAACTGGGACTAAAATTAACATCAAATGGTATATGTACACTATAAATACATTTAACTTAAATATTTTTGTATTGCTATTTTTAGGTCTTAAAATTAATAAAAAATATTAGGATTTGTACAAACTAATGCTAAAACATGTTTGAAATATATTTTATTTATTACTAAAAGTTTCTAAATCAGAATCTTAGAAACAAGGAGGAAGAATTTATTAAAGCACAGAGTATGTAAGTTCTAGTTAGCCATGGTTTGTCTTAAAAGCAGAAATGTATATTATTTATAGATTAACTGATTTTTGTTTTATTCCATTCTTATTAAAATGATCTGCAAGTGTTTTTATGTATAATACTGTATATGTTAATATCTTTTCTTTGTAGAATGGTGTGTTTGTGTGTATTGTGACATTTAGGTAGGATACAGAGATTTATTTATAGAAACAATGTATTTTTTTGTTCAGGGATCACTGCATGAGTAGGAAAACCAGACTTCAAATCAAAACCCTCAGAATGAAGGAGGGCAGAAATATACATCCTTTAAGTGAGGTACCACAAACTTCAAAGTATATATTATTTCCAGCAATCTTGGCTAGATGATCAGATGATTCTTGATTGCAATCAAATGCACCCATCCAGGATTTGGATTATATATGACATATAATTGTGATTGATACATCTCAGCTTAATAACTTGCAGATTGAACATTCACAGAACACAATATAAGTGAAGTTGGAATATCAACCTTTTGACTCACAATGCTGATGGCAAAATTTTGTCTTAATGGAAACACATTTAATGTGCAGGAAAATTAATGAGCTAATATGTGTTCAGAACCAAATAGCCTGATTAATGGTTTCTGTAGTTTGCATATCATAGCTCCACAATACTCCAAGTAAACTTTTGGAAACAAAAATCATTTCTGAGTTACATGCTAGCTCCACATAAATTAAATGTTTTACAGTATACTTCAATTATTATGCTTGTATTATCCAATACAGTACAGCAATACAGAATTGTGTCTTAATTATTTGATGAAATATTTTTTTTTCATTCCTATTTACAGTATATTAAATTAAATCAAAAAATGAGTAGTAATTTAGGTGTTTTCCTGTTTCATTACTGTCTTATAGTCAAGTTCTTATTTCAGAGTTATCATTGTCAAACCAAATATTATTACTTAAAAGGTTTCTCATGGAAAAAGAAAAAAAAATGTTAGGTTTTTCATTTGAATATAGTCCATCTTTGTTGCTTGTAGAAGTTACTGTTTTCTGATATCTTTTGCAATCCCTATAAAGTGAACTTGAAGCATTGAACCTAATGGACATTACAGTAAAACTGCTCATAATGCTAGTTTATTTAATCACCTGAAAGATTTTGATAGCTTGTAAGCTTCCTATTGGGTTGAAGCTATGGAACGGAGTGCTTGCACCAGTTTACATAAAGAATACATAAAATAAGTGCTTCTGACATTATATGCCTATGACTCAATCTCTGCATTGACAATTTAAATGGCTAATTTCACCACCAAGTTGATATTTTTGTATAGAAAATAATACAACAGGCTACAATGTAAAAAGTTAATTTCAGTGTTCACAGATACATAAACATTACATCCTAGAATGAATTCATATGCTTTGAGATATATTGGAGAAAGTTAGAAGTTTTCAAATGACATCAAGTCTAATGAATAACAGTCTCTACTGTTTCTCTGATACCCTAGTTTGTGATTCAATGGAAAAGTTTCAATGAGATTGAGAATCTGAAATCAAGACTGAAGCTGTTTAGCTGCAGTGATTCAATGTTGAGAGAGTTGATCTAAGTGATGCAGTATGATCAAAGACAGAAACAGTAACCAGTTGTGAGTAAAGTAGGTACTTTCTATCTGTACTTTCTTAATAATACTTATGTAATTATTTATTTTCAACACAGAAAGAAAATTCAATTTAGAATTATTTAATGATTTGAAAGAAAATGTAAGGAAATAATTAGCTGATTATCTTCTCTTGAGGAACATTTAAATCACTTCTAAGTAGATCATGATGTAATTTTCCTTCTAAATATTTTGTAATTATAAACTCTCAGGCAAATGCAGGAGGCCTCCGTGTGTAAGACAGCATCTATGAAGACTGTTGAGACTTTCTGGCTTCAGGATCCATTGCATCTGTATTGTAATAAGTAAAGCTTTCACTCAAGATTAAAGGTGTGCAGTCAAATAACATTTTTGCCCTTCCAATTAGTTCCAGTAGGCTTTATTAATTTCAACTTTTTGAAAAATTCCAGATGCAATTCATTTTTAAAGTTGACTATGTAAATAAATCAGGAAGATATTTTTAATGGCCAATAAGAAATAAAAATAGAATACAAGTGTTTTATCTAGAGGAAACAAGCGAAATAAAGTCAACTACTGGTAAAACCTGCAATTGAAATCAAATATGTTGGGCTTTTTCTGCCACCTGAGACATTTTGGTATAATGCTCTAAACAAGAAATATCTTAAATGTGGTGAGAAGAGGAGGTCAGAGGCATCAAGATGAAGCATTTATTATGGCAGTCATTTGAGGACCTTAACAGCAACTTGCAAAATATAAAGTCCGCTTTATAAGTGATGAGAAACCAATTCCACACATTTTCCTCTTTTGGGATGTTGGAATAGAAATTCAGTGGCACAGACACAGTAGGGGGGATGTTTGCAAGGAATTTAATGGCACATTTAATTTTGGATATGTTTTTATTAACAATAGGTTAACACTAGCCTCATGGAAAAATACCAAAGTACTTATATTTTTAAAAAAAACAACTTTCCATAGTCTTTTACCAAAAGTAACTTGCTGTGTTTGATATATTTACTAAAAGAATATTAGGGTACATTTGAAACACAGCAACTAATAAATAATTTTCTTTTTAGTTGAGAGAATATGTTAGAGTCATAACCATTAAAAATACATGGTTATTTTTCCCTTAGTTTAATATCCACAACAGGAGAAAACCCACATACTTTATCAATTTATGGTTCAACTTTGTCATATATTTGGTTTATGTCTCTATCAGCCATGAATCACTTCACTGATAATGTGTGATTCTCCTGTGATTTCCATCTTGCATAAAGTTACACATATTCACTGTGGGTGTTTAAAGAATACACAGTCTTTTCAGTTTTCAGCTGTTACCCACATGGTGTTCCTGAACTTTTCACTTGTCACAGCTTGTTTACTGAGGAGGAACTGCATATTTCCACTTAAAAATCTTTGAAGAATAATGTTAGATACATTTTCTTAATTTTCATTACCTTAAGTTTGTCCTACTTCCTCAGTCTCTGTGACCAGCAGGTTTTTTTTTATATATATCCACATGTACATAATGCATGAATGCGCCATTTCATCCGTCCCTACACTGCAGCAAAGGTCTTGAGTATGTTGCAGGTCAATCAATTTTTCCAAATGTACAGTCTCTTCATACATGGTAAAGAAGAATGCTCAGAATTTCTTGGATTTAGCACATGGAAGAAAATGTAGAATGTATTCTTTCAGCTCAGGAAAGAAAAAACAAACAACCCTCTAAAAAAAAAACCAAAGCCAAAAGACACCACCACTAAAAATCCCCACATCCTCTCCTCCTATACCCAAACACTTTCACAAACCCAGAGAATTTATTTTCTTAATCCCTTAAAAAAAACCCCAAACAAACAAAAAAACTTCCCATACATTCAAAACAGAATTGGAAAAGCAAAATATCAAGGAAAATAAACAGAGATATTAAAATGACTTTTTTTTTTCTTTAGTTGCTTATAAAAAGACAACTGATCACTTTTCAAAGGTATTCCAATAACACAAAAATATTTTTTTTTCTGTTCCTGTGGAAAGCAAGCAAACAATTTTGAGAACAAGCTCATATCTGAAAAGAACTTGGCAACAAAGAGAAACAGGGCTTTTTTTTCTTTAATAGCTGTAGAAAAAAAAAAAAAAAAGTAGATATAATCACATGAAAGTGATTAGAAATTGATAGCATGCAATGAAATGAGAATAATTTGTTGTGAGCCATAAGGTCTTTTAAGATTACAAATCCAAACCCAAACCAAAAAATACCAATAAAAACATAATTTTAAAAAATGACCAGTAATTTTGTAAAACGCCTATAAGATAAAACAGTATAACATTCCCAATATCACATGTTAAATGTCTTGTATTGTCTCTTACATTTCTGATATAATTGTAATATTAAAAACAGATTGCTGATATTAGTCCTCTGAGATGGGAATCCTAGCCACAGAAATTGCAAGGAGTTTCTTTTAAAAGTTAATTGAAAACACAGCTTGATGCCATTTGAAGCTTAAACAAAGAAACTCGGTGCATTAAAATACAGAATTGTTATGTTCACATATTCAAATTGTTTTTCGGTTTGTCACATAAAGGACAAATGGAGTATGTCACTAAACAGAATTATGCAAAATACAAAAACCTCCGCCTCCTTGAGGAGACAAAAAGATAATGCATCATTCTTTCTTACTCCATTTAAACAGCTGTAAGCAGTATTTTCAGCCGTATGCTGAAACCTGCTTCTATCAAAAGACAGAAATACTGTGGTATCCCGTATCTTGGGATACACCTTTGAATGTGTCATACAAAAATAAAAAGGTGTAAGGCCCACTAGATTCTCTCTTTTTAGGACATTCCAAAGTCACATTTGTGGTGTTGGCTTGTTCTTACCACACCTATTATAATGAGCTCCTTGGGAGAGTTTTATATTGTTCTGAAAAATATACAGCCTTCAAGAGACTGTCACTATTGTAACCCATTTTGCAGTGTTACCTGCACAGAGAAATAGGCTTAAATATTGAAAAGTTAGTTACTTAGCACTTGCAATTTCAGTCTGTTAAACAAATCTGCATAAATTCTGCTTAGCATACTTCTAGTATATTCTAGTGACTGCTTTCTGTTCAAAGAGGAACTCTAGGGAGCCTATTGTAACTAATAAGTTATATTTTAGATGTAGAGCTGATGTTTTTCATGGTGTGAAATTAACAATATATCATTAAATATTTTTTGTTTTGTTTTGTTTTCAAGATAACATTTTTGTAAGCAAGAATATTTATCCCTTTGTAAGTGAACTGCTAACAAATAAAATAAAATAATAAACAGACTTCCATTCCTCCACTTTTGTGATCTGAAAGCTTATTCCTCAGACCTAGCTGAATATTTAAAATTCAAGAAAATAGACAATGACCTTTCTAAATACTTAAAAATGGAAATGCTTTTAATGCATTAAATTTAACCCACTAATGCATTTAACTCTTTTTATCTGAGCTCAGCTGAACATGTTATTAGCTGTGGTGGTTTGACCTTGGCTGGATGCCAAGTGCCCCACCTAATGGCTCTATCACTCCCCAGCCCTCCTCCTCTTTGATGGACCAGGGGAAAGAAAATAAGATAAAACTCATAGGTTAAGACAAAGACAGTTTAGAGAAAAATGAAACAAGGTCATGCACATGGAAGCAAAACAAAACAAGATTTATTCTGTACTTCCCATCAGTAGGCAATGTCTGGCCCCTTTTCTGGGAAGCAGGGCTTCAAACGCATAGCAGTTTCTCTGGAGGACCAGTAGATATTACATACACCCCTGTCTTTTTCCTAGATTTTGTTATTGAGCTGATGTAAAATGGTATGGAATATCCCTTTGCTCAGTTTGCGTCAGCTGTCCCAGTCATGTCTCCTCCCAAGATCTAGTCCACCCCAACCCATTGAAGGGAGAATTTTGGATAAAGAGACTTGGTGTTATGTGGGCCCTGCCCAGCAGTAGCCACGTCCAGGGGTGTGTTACCAGCACCTTTCCAGCTCTTAATGAAAAGCATAGAACTGAGAGGACTGCTATGGGGAAAATTAGCTCCAGCTCAGTCAGGCCCAATACAATCTCTACTCCTTTTTTTCCATATAATTTGCAACATGCTCAGATCCCACATAATACCTCTTCAACTATTCCATCAGATCTAATTCTCATAACTGTAATTCATTCTTACCATCACTTAAATCTTTATGTACTTAAACTGTCTTTATACCCAGCATACCCTAACATACAGATTAATACATTCTTATTAGCTACTATCCCATATCCTTTAACAAACAGATATTATCTCCCTGTTATCATGTTTTGTCTCCACTCCTCCATATGTTCATAAAAAGGTGATTATTTCCGCCCCATCTGTCAGCATGGATGTTTGGGACAAGAGAAGCAGTATGTATTAGGGCTCATGGACTTATGAATATTCAGTTTGTATAACTGGTCCTTAACCCAGTCTTCATTGACCAGTGGAGAGTCATCCCTGAACAAGGCTCCTTACCCTTCATCCAGTAACTGGAGTACACAGGGGATGGTCTTAGTAGTAAAGACTGAAGCAAAAAAGGTGTTCCAACAGATCAGCCTTCTCTGCATCCCCAGTTATCAGGGCTGCCACTGTGTGGGCCCACACGTTCCCTATTCTTCCTCTTACCGCTGATATATTTGCAGAAGCCCTTCTTACTTTTCTTTACTTCCCTTGCCAGTTTAACTTCTAGGAGGGCTTTGACCTTCCTACATGCTCTGACAACTTCTCTATAATTCTCCAAAGTGATAAGTCCCTTTTTCCATGATATATACACTTCCTTCTTCCTTGAAAGATCCTTCAGAAACTCCCTGTTCATCTATGCAGGCCTCCTAGCACGTCTACTCAATTTTTTACTCAATGGAACGCACCTATCTTGGGCCTGGTATTTAAAAGTTAACCAACTGTTTTGGGCTCCTTTACCCTCCAGGGTCTCAGTCCATGGGATTCCTGCAAGAAGATCTTTGAAGTGTTCAAAGTTAGACCTGCAGAAGTCCAGGGTTTTAATCCTACTTATTGTTCTGCTTCCACCTTCTATAATACTAAACTCTACCATATCATGATCACTGTCGCCAAGGCTGTTCCCAACCTTAATGTCCACAACCAGTCCTTCCTTTTTAATACAAGGTCCTGCAGTGTACCTCTCCTTACTGGTTCCTCCACTACCTGCATCAGGTAGTTATTGTCTATACACTGCAAGAGCCTTTTGGACTGAGTATGCCTGGCTGTGTGGGCTTTCCAACAAATATCAGGGTGATTGAAGTCACCCATGACTACCAGGGAGAGTGTTCTGAAGGCTACCTCCAGTTGACTGTAGAAGGCAATCAGCATCTGCTTGGTTTGGTGGTCTGTAGTAGACACCCAGAACAATTTCACTCCACTTAATTCTTGCACACATTAATTCTTGTTGTGGGGAGCTATGTCAAAGGCCTTACAATAATCTAGATAGACAATATCCAAAGCATTTCCTTGTCCACTGATAACAGTCACTACATCACAGAAGGCCTGGCTGGTCAGGCAGGACTGCATGAAGCCCTACATGAAGCCCTACATGAAGCCATGTTGGCTGCTCAAATCAATTCAATTTCCTCCATGAGTCTTATCAGAGCTTCTACAGTTGTTTCATGATCTTCCCAGGCAAAGAGGTAAGGCTGACAGGTTGGTAGTTCCCAGGATCCTGCTTTCTACCCTTTTTAGAACTGTATGCAATATTTCCCTTTTTCCATTCACCAGAGACTTCACCTAACTGTATTGTATTGTCTTTTCAAATATGATGGAGAATGGCTTGGCAACTAAATCAACCAGTTTCCCTAGGACTCTGGGATGTATTCTATCATGTCCCATAGACTAATAATGTATGTTTGAGTTCCTCAGGTGCTCATGAAGCTGATCTTCTGTTGAAGTAGGGGGGATTTTGCCCCTTCATTCCCTGTATTGCAGTCCATCAACCTGGGAGATGTGAGTAGAAATGTTGCCAGTGAAGACTAAGGCAAAAAAAAAAATATTGAGTACTTCAGCGTTCTCCTCAGCTGTTGTTATCAACTTGCTAGTCATGTTTTCTTTGATCTTCCATTTCTGGTGAACACACTTATAGAACCACTTCTTACTATTCTTTGCATCACTTGCCAAGTCCAGCTCCAGGCATGCCTTGGCCTTCCTGAACACACTCCTACACAACCATGCTGTTCCCTATTCTCTTCTCAGGATGTCTGTATGAGGGAGGTTGGGAAAAAATAAATGTTAAGAAAATAATTTATTTTCATTCATATATACATTTGTCTAAACTGATAAATTAAATATTGAAGCAAAGGGAAAGATAACTGGGAAAACAGAAAATCTGGAGCCAGATACTGAGAACTAGTAATCTGCATTTTGTGTATTTGTTAATAGTAATTTATTTTCATGGTAATTTCCCACAAAATAATTTCTTATCTTTTTGGACAATGTGTTTGCAGTGACATTATCAAATGATTGTTGAGTAACAACTGTGCTAGCAAATAGATTGAATTTGCATGTTCAATACATATTTGTTTGATGCATTTTACTTGCATTCAGCACACTTGTCACTAAGCATAGAAACTGTATTTATAATAAAGTCCTGAAGTGTTTGTTGTTAATACAATATAGAGAAATGGTGATAAATTTTTTTCCTAGTATTAAAATATATTAATTTGTACAGAGAAAATCTGTAGTGTGAGTACATATGCCCTGAACTACTAAAGCTACATGACGTAAAGTTTAAGTATAAATGAGTCATGAGAAATGTCTTACAGCTTTTATTATATGCCTAGAGTAAAATAAACAGAATTCTTAGCCAAATCTAGGGCTTCACTCAACATTATTTAAATAGGTTACCAACTGAGCAGAGTAGATGAGTTGAATGTACTAAATATGAGCACTTACACAATGCAGTACTTTTTCATATTCAAATATATAGAATATAAAAATGTTCCTATAATTCTTATCAAGACTTTTGACATTATTCAAAACCCACTGAACTTATTAAGAATCTCTCCAATCTCGTTAATGTATTTTGTATTATTTAAACACAGTGTGTCATTCTGCTTCTGATGATACATGGATGTCAAATTCTTATACAAAAATTTGGATGGGAGTGAGGAGAGGTTAGTATTGATGGGTGGAAATTAAGGAAAGCTTGCTGCTATGGCCAATATTCTAACAAGGAAAAAAGTATAGGAAACACACCTATCAAGAGCTTGTATAACTGAATATTTTGATCCTGCTCTTATCAGTTCTAAGTGGTTTACTGCCCAGGCTGCAAGAAATTCAGGTGCTGTAATATGTCAGTATGTGTAACTTTATGAGGAAGTACTTCTGAAAGCTAAAAGCAAATCTATAACAAGAGAAGGCAGCTGTTTTTATACATAACTAGCTATGACTGGAATCTAAGATTTATTGAATGGTGGGGCTTGGAAGGCACCTCTGGAGATCATTGAGTAAAATTCTCGACAGTGCAGGATCATCTAGGGCATGCCACACAGGAACATTCTACCTTTAATCCCTAGCTACTCTACTACCAGTGGGTAGAAATTACTATATTTGGTTTATATACAACAGATTTTCCAGTAATTATGTGTAGCATTATTTCTCCAATACAGACCTAGTAGTGTGTTGCTTCATCATAAGTAATGACTAATTAGTGGATCTCAAGGATGCAGTTCTCTCAAGGTATGACCTTTAGAGAAAGAAGAGGACAAAGGTGGTGAAGTTTTTAATTCTGGAAGCACAAACTAATTTTGAGAAAGAGGCTATCAGCTCTGAGAAGCAAATAGTGATTATAGTGGAATTTAAAAAAAAAATAAATTAGTCTTTAATATTCATTTTACCAAAACTGTAGAAATACAAATCCTTTGAATGAAAAAAAAGGACAAATTCACAATGTCACTATTAAACATAATAAACTGTGTTTGGTAAGCTTTATTCCAAGTATGACGTCAAGCAACAGAAAGCTTGGCAATTACAACCTGGTGTATCTTCATTAACAACAACAGAAAAGCAAAGAGAAAAGGTTCGAGGTTGATCAACAATGACTCTAAACATTCACAATCAGATGACAACTTTACAAGCAATGACACTCATGCCAGTTGGTGCTCTGAGGCATGCACCCGCATGCACAAGTGACAAAGTGCTAAATGACTGGACACCCCCCTTGCAAGAGTGATATTTTCAAAGGACGCAACTTCAACCCTGGTACTACGTGTCAGGAAGCCATTGTTAAGTGCACCAATGAAATACTCGAGTACATAGCAAATACACAGTGAGGTAAATAGGCACCACAAAGATTTTCTGCATGCTGTATCATGGATGTACTGTAAGAAACAGGGGAGTGCATGGCAGGTATGACAAGCTGTGGTTCACATGTCAGCAAGTACCATGGACTGCATATGTAAAGAATACTGACATTTAGGGCATTAGTAGTTAAGCAGGAAATGACTACTTGTTAGCCAAAACCACTGACTGTTAACAATTCTTCTATAACTCTGTCCACTTTATTTTGAAATATGAACTGAAATTAATCCTGCTATTATTTTGATATTCAGTCTCCTTGTTTTCTTTTGGTTAGCTTTGTTGAGTTGTGTGGATTTTCTCATTCAACTGACTCTTTTTCCCATCCATAAAACTACATCTTTTAAAAGGAGTTTTCATTTCAACAATTTTATGTCTGTGCAACAAAGATCTATTCAACAGTCCAGCTGGAGAAATGTTAAAATTATTATCAGAATCTAATTTTTTTCAGGAGTCTCCTGGGAGCACCATGACTGACAATAGGCCTCAGAAAAACAGTAATATATTCTAGAGCTATTTATTCCTTTGCTTCAGTCTTGATAGGAACCGTTCATCTGAGCTCTCCCTTGGGCAGAGCATCTTGAAGGACCTCTTATGTCAACTAGAAAACAAGAGAATATCAAAATAAGACATCTGTACAAGTTTTGCTAATAGAATCCTTCTAACAACTTTTTGCTATGTTCTATCCATTTTAATTTTGTATGGCTTTGTTTCTCAAAATCTCTAATTAAGTAGGTTTAAATACATTAGTACATATCATCACCTTGGTTTGTACTGGGATTTAGTCAGAGCTTCTTTGAATTGCTTGAATCTAAAACTGAGATAAAACCTCTCCTTTTTCACTGAGGCATGTTATGTCCTCTACTGAATGCATTACTGACCTCGTGCCACCCATTTATCATAGTCAACAACACACACTTTGAAGGAAACTGATATCAGACTCCCAGTGATGAAGCTAAGGCAGTTCAAGGTAGAAGTTGAGATGCTGTAAATTCTTTTCAGCACAAAAAAATAATAGATGCTAGTCCTTTAACTTATAATGGTTTCTCATTATAAGAGTACATTGTTGTTCTCAGGCAATTAACATTCATCTCAGCTTTTGACCATAACAGAAATTGATTTGCTCTGTTAGTAAAGCACTTAAATTTTCTGTCTGTTTCTAAAATTAAAAACATATTGTTATGATTTCTAGAATAAAACCAAGGACATATGTGTAGTGCTGATTTTCTTCTTTCTCTTGCATATCCGTAGTGCCTGTAGTTTTTTGTAAAATGGTCCCTTCTGATTCTAATTGTCCAAAATAGTTTTCTAGTCTTCTAAATAACATTAGACACAAATTTTCTCTGAAAGCTTTTAAAGCTTTTTATATTCAACACAAGTGTTTCTCACACTTAGATCACCCCACAAGCTTCAAAAGTGAAAGAATGTCAGAATTTATTTATTGTTTGTAAGAAAAGTCCCTAGGACTTTTCTTACAAAATGTCTGTATTATTTTCAATGGATTTGGAGACAACTCTAACTGTACAGTATTTATATGTGGACATTATTTTACTTCAATTAATAAATATGTATGTGATATAACCATAAGACATATAAAACTCTTGGAATAATCATGATTTAGAAAAATGTATTGCTAAAATGGTCTAAACCAGCATAAACTGGATCCAGATTTAAAATTGTCAGCAGTTTGAAAATATTTATCATGAACATTTTTTTTTTCTTGCCATTTACACAATCCATTAGTTCAGGGTTTTGGGCAACATGAGCATAGTTCAGGCTTAATTTTATTATAAATAAATATAACAGAAGTCTTCAATTAGTGTCTTCTGAGATTACACAATTTCTTACAAGATACTATAAATGAATGCAAGACTTTTACATGACAAGCTAGTGTAATTGGTTTTCCTTCCTGAAATGTTCTATATTTCAAAGTTAATTAATGCTACCACCATATATGCTGTTTCACTTATTTTCTAATTTGCATGGAAGGGTGCATTGTATTTTGATGAAACTAGTTTGAGCAGCTTCCAGAGCTCCCTTCCTATGCATTGTACTTCTTATGGCCTTACAAATGTTAATACAATCACATCCATACCCACTGAGATGGGGGAGTAGAGGTCAATCAAGAAAGGTTGTTTGGATTATACAGATGTGCCCTATAAGAATCTATTAAATGTTCATAAAATAAGGAAGAAAAATCAAAGCAGTTTACTTGGATCAGGTCACAAACTGTTTTGATCATACCGAGGTGGTTTGTTATGCTGTTTTACAATTTAGTGGTAAAATGTGGGTTTTGTCTTTGCAACATTAAAAGTTGAGTTGAGAAAGCAGAATCAGTTATTTTATGTCTGTTCAGAAGAACTAATCTTCTACCTTATCTTTTTCATAATGAAAGGTAATTCTTATTTTATGCTGAAATTAAGTTTAAGAATCTCCCTCTAATATTTGAAGTATTTTTAAACTATAAGAACTTTTTAAAATGAAAAGTATGGATATGTATAAAAAAAAAGAAAAAGAAAAAGCTTAACTAGAAATTCTTTTAACTCTTTTAGTTCTTTTGGGTTACACCTCCAAATCCCATTTAATTTGAAAGAAACTCTTTAAGCATATCTTTAAATATTATGTAACCCAGTACAGACTCTTGATTACACATTTATCTTTTTTCACAGTTAACCCTTGTGTATTAAAAAAAAAATCACTCTTTTTAGAATCACTAAATCATTCAGGTTGGAAAAGATCCTTGGGATCAAGTCCAACCATTAGCCCTATTCCACAAAGTTCACCAAACCACATCCAAATGACCCTTAAACTCATCCAGGGATGGTGACTCAATCACCTCCCTGGGCAGACTATTCGTGTCTGACGCTCTTTCAGTGAAAAATGTTTCCCTAGTGCCCAGTCTAAACCTACCCTGTTTCATCTTGAATCCATTCCCTCTTGTTCTAGCACTAATTACCTGTGAGAAGAGACTATCACCAACCTCTCTACAATGTCATTTCAGGTAGTTGTAGAGAGTGATGAGATTTCCCCTTAGCCTCCTCTTCCTCAAACTAAATAATCCCAGATCCTTCAATTGTTCTTCATAAGACTTGTTTTCCATGCCTTTCACTAGCTTCACTGCCCTCCTCTGCACTTGCTCCAACACCGTTTAGTTGCATATTTTTATTTCATAAAAGTTAATATAAGCATAAACTCCTTTAAAAGTCTTGATGATGACTTCGATATTACACTGATGTTTTTATTGGGGTTCGCTTGGGGTTGGGTTTTTTTTGTTTGTTTTATTTTGTTTTTTGGTTCTCCCACTCATTATTTTTTTCTTGTTAGCATTTATGAAGGTTTTTTAAGGCCTTAAAATACTCTCTAGTGTATTTGATTTGAATAAAGAGGTGTATCTTTTCAGGTTTGTTTTATACTGTAAATTTCATGTATCAAGAAAGAATCCGAAAGTCATATTTATGTACATCTTTGTAGCAATTTTTATTAGAAAATGCATTGTTCTATTTCCCTATTATATAAAATGCAAATAATAATTAGAAATTAACAATAAATTTTGCAAAATGTTTAAGATTACTTGTAAGAAAAACACAGAAAAAGTTTGGATATATGGAATGTATATGATCGTAGTCTCATTTCACCTAGGTTCATAAATGGTTTCAGTCATGCTTGGAAAATTGTACATTTCAAGATACATTAGATTTATGCCCTAAATAAAATACACTTTGCCACTATAAATACACTATATGCCCAATATAAAATACACTTTAACTCTGTGGAACCTGAACTTTCATTAATATAATGTTTTGCATTTACTTTCCATTTTCTTTCAATGAATCGATTGATACATGAATCTTCATTTCTTCTCCTAGATCCCCTAAATATGCAAATTGATCCTACTTGCCAGAGAAGCTTATTAAATGCCTCTGTCTTTCTGGAACTGTAAGACATTTCATCAGAAAATGAAATCACTGGCATGTAGCTGGCATTGTTCTTTCTGGTTTACCTGGCTTTTGTACAACATTCACATTAGCTCTGTGCCCACAACCTCAAATGGAATAATATTGAAAATGCAGGATGTATGGAGGAAGTTCAAGAAAAAAGTGCCAAAAGAATATTGGCCTTTCATGTCCTCCTCTGGTGAGCACATTTGCAAATTGTATTCAGGATAGAGAATAGATAGATGAATACCATATATTTTCAATGTGTAATGAACTATAGTGCCTTTAGGATAATTTTTTTTCAGGGTAAATCCAACATGTCGCTCCAGCTCAGTCATTTTTTTAATATCTTGGGCTGGATAAGACATCATTTACTGTAACAGGCAGTCATTTCCAACAGTAAAAAGAAATGTAAATAGAAATTTTTGGGAATAAATGCAAAACCAGTCAGAAATAAAATCTCCAGGAGGACAATTGTGATATATATGCAATTTCATTTCCCATATCTCAAACATGGACTGTTGCATATACTGTTATTCAAAGTTATAAACATACAAAAGATTGGGTTTTTTTTAACATGGTCACAATGATCGTAAGAACCAAACCTTCACTATTAATTTGTGATGGAAACTTTAGATGCTGTGAAAGAGTTTTTGTTCAGTTAGTAGTAGTTTATTTGTTTCTTAAAGGCAATTGACTCCAACATTTTCTAAATCATTACTTAGAAATTTATACTTGGGCTGATTCAGTCTCTGAGAAGGATGCAGGTTTATGTCAACATATGACTTGAAAGATGTATGTTTTCCTTCTTTTCTGGTGGCACAGGTAGTGACTGCAGTCCATGGATAGGACCATGTCAGGGCAAGTACCCACACTGCAGCCTGTAGAAGACCCCATACCAGAGCAGGCAGATATGCCACTTCACTACCCCACATGGGACAGTTTCTGTGAAGATAAAGTGCATGCTTTTCAAGAAGTGTTTTAAAATATCTCAGGAAGAGTAAATTACCATAAAATACACTTTAAGAGTGTGACACGCAGATCCTGTGGTGTTTGACTCAAACAATCTAGGTCGTTAAGACAATCAAGGTGTCTTTTGTTAACTT
>JAOEGS010016719.1:13161-52432 GCA_025447755.1 Corythornis vintsioides | reverse complement strand
TCGAGATAAGGGGGATGGGTGTAGTTAGCACAGTGCTTAGTTTGGCTATTTGGAGAGATCAGCCACTGTAAGTCGACAGACGGCCTCAGGGTCCATTTATGGGAAAAGGCACTCTCGGGCACTGGCTTCAACCCCTTCCCATCTCCAATCTCAGGCACACCCACCTCAGGGGATGAAGTTTACAACAGACACCTTGATTGTCTTGACGACCTAGATTGTTTGAGTCAGAACACCACAGGATCTGCATGTCACACCTTCCTTTCTTTCTTTCTTTACAATAAAACCAGCGGTTTTATTAATTAAGACGGAAATACTTAGAGAAAATATTGCCATTTTGACAGCAAAGATGGACAGAAAGAGCGCTTCAAAAGAACAATAAAAATCACTCTTGCAATAGATTCATTCCAATTTCTTTTTCAGAATGGCATTTTGTGTTTTATTAGTTTGTAGTGTGTCAGTGACAGTCGTGTATAATAAGCTTTCTCCTGCTGGTCATACTTTGTGATAAAATAATAAACTGTATCCGTCTCTCTCCATTTTAAAAATATTTATGTGTGAACCAAACCGTTTGTATCAGTTTCAAACTATTTTCATTACAAATGGGAGAAATTTGATCTAGGAATAAGTTGCAATTGGTATTAGACAGCCGTTGCTTCATTTCAACCATTAATTGAGGTTGAAAACTTAACGTGTGGTTGATTTATTTTTGTCAGAGTGAATAATGAAAAGAGCAGGAAAACTGAATGTAGAGATCAAGAAAATTTTGTTTCAAGATAAAAAAAAAAACAAACAACCAAACCACAAAGTTTTTAACCTTTAGGATTTGCTATAATGGGAGAGTGGGAGAGTTGAAAAGCTGCTCTTTTTTTTTTCTTTTTTTTTTCTAAATGAGGATACAAACTAAATCAAGGTGGGTGTGGGTTCAGAGAGCTGATGGTGTCTGTCCCTGCGTTTAGGGACAGGAGTTGTTCTCCCTCTTTCCAGGCACTGAGCTTACTCAACATGGTCCAGGGGTGTTGCTGAGGTGTCAGTGTGGTGTATTTGGCCACAGCTTGCCAGTCTTCCCTGAGCTCAGGTGGTGGTCATACCAACAGCCTCAGGGTTTTCAAACCTGCCTTGTTTTTCATCCTGTCGAGGTATCTCTCCCGGAAAGGCTTATCCCACAATTGTAAATGAAGCTTGGAAAGGGTAATGGGAAGGAGAGAAGGGAGAAGTGGAGATACTAAGATGGCCACCTTCTGCCCAGTCTGCATGTGATGAGTTACTCGTATGTGTTTGGAGGCACCTCCTGCTGAGATGACCTGGGGTCTAGCTGTTTGTGCCAGGGTGGCCACCAGCACCACCTTCATGCTGGTCTTTGTGAAGGCAAAAAATAAGTTTGTAGCTGGTGTGCTTATCCAAGGCATGATTTTAGCACTTTTCAGTTCATTAACAAGAGTGGAAAATGTCAATATCTTCAAATATTTAATTAGTAAGTCTTTAATTTGGGATATCTTGAGAGTGCAGCTCTCTGGGCTTTGGGGAAAGAGGGACCTACCTCTGCTTTGTACCATAGCCAGAACCAAGAGAGGAAGGATTTCTGCTGTACGTGTGATTTGGAGGACCCCCAACCTGCACAGGTCGGGAACTACTGAGCCAGCACTTGGGCAATCACTCTGTTGAACATGCTGGAAACACATGGCCAGATGTGAGAGTGCAGATTTCTCAGCCTCCCAGGAGAACACCTTGCCCTGAGATGTGCTGCCTGTGCCTTGCCTTTGAGGTAGGCTTTGATGGGGTTAAAGAAGAAAGCTGTTCCACTGCAGTGGTTAGTTGATGGCCCGTGAAGCATCACAGGGGTTTTCACAGGGGTTTTCAGCTGGTTGGTGGAATAGCAGGACAGGTGGATATTTTGTTTTCCTGTATAAAACTCGTGCCTCTGGGAAAGGAAGTTTTGCAAAGGCTGTTTCTTCTGGGATGAGCCCCTGTGGATTATGGCTCTGGGGTTCACCCCAGTCCCCGTGGTCACCAGGGAAATGGGTGTTGGGGCTAAAGGTTGTGGAGGTGGGGTTGTCTCTGCCCTGAGGGACATAGTGGCCTTGTCTCTGGGCATGGCTGCATTGTGTGCAAACTCCTAAGGGCTGTGTGAGCTTCAGGTGCTGGGCTGGGAAAATCTGGAAGCCTGCACCCTCCTGCATGGGGGGGCTGGCCAGGTAGCCCACTACATATCTCAGGGGACCTTCTCTGCAAGGCTTTCTCTTGGTAACTTCACTTCTTAGAGCCTTGAACCCAAGACCCACCTCTGCCTACAGAACAAATGATCCTTTTTCAGCAAAGTTGCACCTCCAGAGCACATGCTTCATCATCAGTCCCTCATCACCCTCTTAACTGGTGTCTTGCTGCGTGCTCACGTTGTCTTTGATCTGTTCAGGTGATGTCAGGAGGAGGTCAGCTCTTCTCTGGAAGATGGCAGACTTATTTGTCACTTGTAGTTGCACGAAGCAGTGAAACCTTCACTGTGTTGTTTTCTTACTGTGAGCACATCTGCCAAGAAAAGTGTGAGTGGCTGTGTTGTGCTGACCCATCTCTGTGAGGGCTGGGGTGGTGTTTGGTGGTACAAGCAGCACTGATGATGCTTTCTGCTTGCACCTAATGTGCCTCTCTGAGGAGCCTGATCTCTGAGTACACCTGGTGTTTTAGGCTTGGGAGCTCAAGAGGTAAGCAGAGGCTGGAAGAAGAGCAAGAAGCAGGAGGGTGCCTGGCCAGGAGAGGAGAAGGCAACCTAGAGGAGACCCTCAAGGAAGGTGGGTGGCAGGGACAGGGAGCCAAGCCTCATGCCAACTGCAAGGGCTGCAGGTTGCATCCCTTCTGCACATTCATGCTCGAGGCTGGGCTGCAGCAAGCTTGCTTCTTTGAGGGAGTTTTGGTTAAAAAGCCTCACTGGAGCGTTATGGAATTGAAATGTGAAGGCTAATTGAGCTGAAAGCCATTCTCTTCCTGCAGCCTGTGCTGTGGGACCCGCTGAGGCACCCATAAATGCCAGCCCAGGAATCCTTCTGGAAGATGAGGAGGCAGGGGGGGAGCACCCTCTCATCTGGGTCCCCTCAGCCACCCTCCTGTGCCTAGTGCTGGTAGGCAGGAGTAAGAGATAGTGCCTGCAGGGGCAGGAAGAGAAGCCAGACTAGTGACAGATGAAGGGTTTGTGTGTGAAACAAGCACAGAAAGGTAAGTAGGTTGCCGAGCCACAATCTCCATATTCACAGGCATCTGTATGCTCTCCAAATGAGTCCCTGCAGCTCAGACAGCATCTCCCTCTATTCATCTGTGGTCATGTCCTACCCCTGCGCCCTTTCCCCGTGTGGGACATCAGAGCGGAGACCCCCAAGCAGCTCTCTGTACCCCCTCCAGTGCCACGTGTGCCCACAAGGAAAGGCTCCAGAGCATCCCCTGGCACTGCCAGAAGGGTGATATTTTTGAATAACGCAGCAATGGGAAGGACCAGCTGCATTCAGAAAGAGGAGGAACATGGCTAGTCGGGGTGAACAAGACATCCACGAGGCGTTAGTCACCGCTCTGCTCTGCTGGAGGGGCTGGGGGGCTCCGAGCTGCCAACGTGGCCTCAGGGAGGGAGGGAATTAGCAGAAGCCCCCTCTGTCTGGGCCCCCCGGCGCGGCCCTGGCGCGGCCCTCGCGGCACGTTATTGATTGCTGACCGGGCGCGGTTCGGCGCCTCTCATTAATACTTGTTTTGGTCTTTTCCCTCAATTCCGACGAGTGGAGGGGATGCTTCTTATCTCTCTCCTGCAGGTTTTCTTTCTAGAGGATTCCTCTGGCTGGTGACAAACCTGGATTTTTTTTGTAGCTGCTCATCACGCTTTTGGGAGGAGGGGCGAGTTTGGAGCCGACGTGAAATCTTGGGAACTCTGCAAAAAGAAAAGGGAGGAATCAAAATTAACACAAAATTAAGAGGTAAAAATGCTCTGCTTGTGTCGTGCAGTTGAAATAGGGATTTCCGGGTTCAGTGGGGTTTATAAATCTCTTAACAGGCACTCTCTGGGTGCGTATGTTGTGCTGAGTGAACTTTCACATATGTGAGCAAGGATGAGTGGTCTGAGCTGTGGAGCAGGGACTGCTTCTTAGTCACTACTTTGTAGCTGGTCTCAAGGTTTCAGGTTGAGAGCAGAAGTTGTGTCCAGTGGGCGTGTTGTCCATACCTTCTGGACTGCCTTTGTGCCACTGGTCCTTCAGCACCTCCATCATCTAGAGGGTCTTTGTTCCCACTTATCTTTTTGTTCTCCTGGAAACGAGACCTGGCTTGGGCATTCTGATGACTGTTGCCCATCTCCCACTCTACTGTTTGTGAGAAGAACCTGCACTGTGGTGGTGCCCCTCTGGCATCATGCCTATTTGTACTGGATGCTTTTGAGCATGTCTGCCATGGCCACACACATGGAGAAGCTGCCTACAAAGCTCTGCTGCTTGGTTTGCCCCCCTGAACAACAAACTTCTTGCAGGGCAAGGCACGGAGGTTGTCCCACCTGCTGTGTCACATGCTGTTTGATGTCCTAGGTCTGGAGTTGGTCCTTATTTCTCTCCTCTATCCCTCACTCTAATGTGTGATTCTTCTCTGTGCTCTGGTACCCCTTCTCCCAGGAAGAGGAGGACTCCAGATGGCCATCCAGGTCTGAACTGTTGGGTTATGGCTGGTCTCTCTCCTCAACCAAGTTAGAGCAGGAATTTCTGAAACTCAGCTGTACCTTAAATAGGGCAAAGCACTATTTCTTTCTGTCTTGTATAATAATGCCTTGTTTGTTAGGCTTGACTTCACTGCAACTGGTCCACCCAAAGCTATTGAAATGGTTTTCAGCAGCCGTTTCTATCTATTCAGGTTGTGCTCCCAGGCACTTAGGTGCAGCTCCTGAAAATGAAAGATTTCTGGTGTGCCCAAAAGCAGTGAAGAGAGCTATTTTAATGTGGTTGCTTCTCTGTCTTTTCAATGGAGAGTTGGATTCAGGTCTGCTATGAAGTGATATTAGAGTCCATGGAGCATGAGAAACTGCGTTTGTTTGTGGGTTACAAATGAAGACCTGTCAAAAACCTTTTTAAGCAGTGACAGAAGTTTTCTTTTTCATGATACATTTAACTTAAAAGCTTTGCCTTCCAAGGAGGCTTGGCTCTTCTTTCTCCCTTTCTACGAGTTCAGAAAAACATGGTTGGCAAAAGTTGCTCTTCTCCTTTTCCTCTGTCTCCCTATCGATTTGGTGGAGTGGTTGGATCCCCCGGAGTACTCTTGCTTCTGGAAAACAATGTGGCCAGGAATGAGAGGTTGAGGAGCACTGGGAGAGAAAGAGAATGGGATGTGGACCCCTCATTGTGCTTGAAGCAAGTGCTTTACAAGCTTCTTGTGGGGAAAAGGTGCAGGTTAATTCCATTGATCCGGTGTCATGAGATGTTTTTTCAACGTGTAAATGTGTTTATAGGATTTCTGTCCTTCTGTTACTAGAAGTAGGACATCATTCCTGGACACAAGGGATGCTGGGATGAGGGCTGGAGGGGGTATCACCCTCAATGCAGAGAGGTCTCCTCTGGTTTAGGCTCTTCTGCACCAGCTCTGTGGGGAGGATTCGCACCTTCATCTTTCTCCTGTTGGCTCTTTTTGTAGCTGTTTCACTACACCTGGGGAAAACTGGTGCAGTTTGTAGCCTTCCTGGCCTTAGGCTGATTAGTTGTAATGACGTCCTACAAGCAGAGATGCTTTATGGAACAAGATGTTCACCTCTAGCTGTTCAGCTGCCCAGAAAATTCCTCCCCTTGAATGGATGATAAACTAACAGTGTTACTCTGTGCTCCAGCTGAGAAGGTCTCATTGCTCATTAGCAAGGGATCTTGGCTAGAAGCTCTTTGCCAGGAGCAACTAGCCTTTGAGTGATCCTGCTTTAATGGTGCTGCTCCTTGGGCCTCAGGTGGGGTCATTGTTTGGTGGGGCTGGTGGGTGTCAGAAACCCAAAGAGATGCTGGGCTGTGAACTTGTGCTCTCGAGTGTTTGTGGGTGGGGGTGTGTTGACAATCCAGTGGGAGTCCTTGGAGGGAACATTATGATGGTGACATGTGGTGGTGGCCTGCAGTTACTAGAAGGTCTGAGAGAAAGCAGCTTAAATTAACTTGCTCTTTTGTGGGTGTTGCACATCTTTAGTTCATTGCAGATCCAGCTGTTTCTGTGGTTATTTGTGTGACATGTTTGCTCACTTGGCAAACAGGGTCAGTAGCAGGGGAGCTGGATCCAGCCCAGATGCCCTGGCAAGAGAGCAGTCCCTGGGACAGAAGTCTCCAGCTTCTCCTCATCCCTGTAGGACAAAGGGCTGAAACAGCAGCCACAGGTTTGATATCTATGGGAAGCAGGCTTCTGTGGCCAGATTTATGCACTTTATGCACCACCTGCATAAAGTCTGTTGCAGTTGGGCTTGTTTCTCCACCAGAGTAACAAGATTTAAAATAACCCAGATAAAATAACCCAACAGAAGATGACAGCTCCCTCCAAACCCCTGGGACTGACTGGCACAGTTTAGGGCCAGGGCAACCCCAGACCGATAACAGAGGCTCTCTTTTAATCCCCCTCCCTCCCCAAAGGGGAAGAGAAAAGGAATAAGGGAGAGAGACTTACCAATTAGAAAAGGAAACTAGAACTATTTAACGAAAGTAATAATAATGCAATATATACAAGTATGTACAAAACCTGTACTGAACCCAACCCCCTGATAGTAATTACGTCACTGTCACTGACGCCGTGGAGTTGGCACAGGGAGAGCCCCAGACTGGGCCCAGCAGCAGCTGGGAGCTGTGTTCAGGAGCTGGATTCTGGCACCGGGGTCAGGAACACACCGTTGGGGATCGAAGGCAGGATGGACAGAGTCCTCTTTGGTGCTCTGAGGGGGAGAACCCTTCAAGAGAGGAAGAACACCAACAACCCGAGCTGAGAACCTAACCCAGCAGCCAGCTTGCTTAGCCTGCCAGTTTAGCTTGCATCCCCTGCCAGCTCAGCTTGGGTGCTTTTCTCTTTGTGCATTCTCCCAGAGAGACCCTCTGGACCCCTGAGCTTTCTATACTGGATATGATGTCTATGGGCTGGAACACCTTGTTGGTCAGTTTGGGGTCCTGTCCACTCCTCCTGGCAGGTGCAGTCTGTCACTTTGTGAACCCCCAGTGTGATACACAAGTTCTAGCAGTGGCCTTGGTATCCTTGGTAGTAACTAAACATGAGGTGTTATCAGTGCTAGAAGCAGACACCGTCTGCAAAACATGCTGCTAACTCCAGAAAGTGCAGTTAGTTAGAAAACCTGAACTGAAAGTAAAATCACTGAACAGAATTTGTTCAGTTCTCCCTCAAACCAGAGCCCTGACCCACATCCTTGTGGAAAAGTGACTGCATCCAGGTAAGGTGGAATCAAACCAGATGAAGCAGCAACACTTTACATCCCCTTAGCACATCTGACACATAAAAAGTGAAACAGACCCTGCTTGAACATGAACTTAAACCTGAGCTGGCAGGAGTGGCTCAGCCAGCTACGTGTCACAGTCACTGTGTGCAAGCCTCTGGGAAGACTGGCAGAGCTACTGCCCAGGGCACTTAGTATGACTTGGAAAGAGTGTGACAGTCCCACGTTTCCTTTGGTGAGTTCCAGGCTGAACCAAAGTCTCTCCTGAGGAAGCTGAAGAGTGTTTGTGTTCCTATAGCTCCTCCTTAAAGGAAGGATCAGCCAGAAGGTAGCTCTTCTGGATTTGCCTGCCACAGTCTCCTTGTGCCAGGGGTGGCTATCCCTTGGCTATGGAGTTGGTGGAGCAGCTTCTGATGCCCACCAGCCATGTGACATCAGAGTGGAAGGGTTGAGGTGTGTTCAGGGCTGGCCAGAGTGCCCAAGGTAGCATTTCTGTTTGTCAGAGGAGGAAGAGGTAAGGTGGTAAGATGTATTTTGCCCAAGGCAGTGGACAGAAAGGACCAACTTCTGCTTGCCATCCTCCAGCTTCTCATGGCCAATGCTGTGGAGCTACCCTTGCTTGAAAAACTGCCCCTTTCCCTTTGTTTTTTGGGTTTTTTTTTATTTTTTTTTTCTCCTGAGTTCTGAATTACTAATAAAATAAGTCTTGCTTGCTTTCCACTTGCCATACTCCTTCCTTGTGTCTCTTCTCATCCTGGGTGCCTGTGTTCCCACCAGATGCTAGGGTTGCTTGACACCATCTGTCTTTGGGGTCCTGGGGTCCACTGTATGTCTGATTGCTCCATAGCCTCTTCCTTGAAGGTCATCTCACCTTCCCTGCCCAAATGGTGAATGAAGGACCCCAAACATTCCCCCCCACCTTTTTCCTTGCTGTCTTTTTCCAGCAGTGATTTCTCTCATGCAAGCTTGCTCACTGTGGGCCATATATTTTGGGTTGGCATGTCGAAAGTGCTTTCATTTAACAGATCTTTTATCAGGGTCGATTTTCTATTGCTTTTCCCCTTTGGGTGTGCTTGGGGGAATTTATTCTTTTTAACTGGTTTATTCCAGTGTCAGGTATTGGCTTTAAAAGGCTGGGTGGGGAGGGGGAGCCCTTTGATGCAATGCCTGGAAAATGTATTTGGTTTCTGGTCCCCGACTGGGAGGGAGGGATGGAAAAGAGGAGGAAATGGCAACTTCTGCCCATCCAGCAACAACTTTCTTGTCCTGTGTGTGTTTTTCACACTTGCTTTTCTTCTGCTGTCACCATCAGCAGAGTCCTGCAGGAATCCTTGTGCAGATAAGGTGCCAGACGCTGCCGGGTGTCTTTTAAGTGGTGCAGCTTTAATTCTTGCTGGTGACCTGTACCAGCAAGATGTTGGCATGTCTGATATGCCTGTTTCTAGTGGAGCTGTGCTAGCGTTAGCAGCCCTAGCAGTGTCTATAAAAATAAGCACTTTTCCAGCTCTTGTTGTGAAGGTGTGAAGCTTTCACTCGCAGAAAATCGTGAGCTGAATGAAGTCCTCGTGTAAGGACTGAGGGGAAAAGGGACACACAGACAGGATGGTTTTGATGGGGTTTTTTTGCAGGGCTGTTTTGCTTTTATTTTCTCCATTATGTTCCACAAGTCTTGAGTTTCTCATAAACAGAACTAGAAGCGTGGTTTGGGTTTGGTGATTTGGTTAAATCCCTAGGAGGGATTAAATTGAGAAATGCCCCCATACATCTCCCTCACAGCTGAGGGCAAATTTAACCACTGATTCCAGAGCTTCTGAAAATGGCTTTGTCTGAAAATGAATTTTGGCTTCTTAAAGTTCAAACATTTATCCTGAGCCAGAAATATACACAGATTTGCTCTCTAATTTAATAAAGCCATCCAAATAATACGATTTCTCCCATAACCATCGTTTATGTTTCACAGCAAAATGATAATGAGAAAGTCATTAGAAGTAATAAACAAAACAAAACCCACACAGCAAATCCTTCACCGAGCCTGACTGATGGGAAGAAGAAGAGCATTTGAGTCTTAGGCCACCTAATGTTTGCCGGGTGCAGGCGCTTTGAAGTAGATGTGTTTTTGAGACGTGATTTTGCTTGCTGAGGTTTAATGGGCTTTTGCTGGCAGAGCAGGTGGGGCCCCCCCCAGTGCACCAGAGCAGCTCTGCAGCTGGGCTCAATCCTGCACCAGTGCCAAGCTGGCAGCTTTACCTCTTGGGGGGTTGGTTGCAACCGCTGATCAGCGAATGTTGTTTGTTTCCCAGAATCCTCCTTCTTAGGGGTGACTTTGACAAAGGTGCTTTTGGTTTAATCTCCTGGTTAAGCCTTGAACTGAGTATGCATTGAATGTGTAGAGAACAAGAACTACCTCAAAATGGCAAAAGTATCCTCTCTCTCTTTTTTATTTATAACTGGATGTGCACTTTGGGCTGTAACCTGAATATTAATAATAATTATTTTTTCCCCACCAGAGTGGTGGACACTGGACCAGATTGCCCAGGGAGGTGGTTGAGGCCCCATCCTTGGAGCCATTCCAGGTGGGGCTTGAGGAGGCTCTGAGCACCCTGCTCTAGCTGAGATGGCCCTGCTCTCAGCAGGGGGGTTGGACTAGATGAGCTCTGGAGCCTCCCTTTCAACCCAGACATCTCTATGATTTCTATGATTATCTATTATTTGGGTCTGGGTTATCCTCATGCAGGTTTATTTTCTTTTGGCTTCAGTGTTTTGTGTCAGAGGGCATGCTCAGATTTAATAACTCTTTATCATTAATAGCATTTATTGTTGCTATATCTCCCCTCTGTTATCCTTTTTACTACCTCACTGTGGACATGGTTTAGTGGTGGACTTGGCAGTGTTAGGTTTATGATCAGATTCAATGGTCTTTTCCAACCTCGGTGGTCTTTCTTTTCCAACCCAAGCAATGGTGACTCTGTAACTTTACATCATGCTCTCTGCTGTGAAGTTGTTCTAACTGGGATCACATGAGGTGGCTAGTTCCTACTGCCTTCATTTTGAGGTGCTGAGAGGACAAAGCAGAGGTGGGCAGAGGGACAGTGTGCTGCTGTTGGGAGTCTGCTGCCACTGCCTGTGTCGGGGACTGATGCTTTGCTGGGGGGTGAAGTCCTGCCTTCATCACAATGTTTCCAGAACTGACATCTCTGCAGTTATTTGACTGACACTTTAGTGCTGTCCCAACTCTGGCCTGAGTTCTTTTTGGCTCAAAATAGCCCACATCCATTGCTGATGAATGTTCATTCACTGACTCTCACCAGTCACTAGGGATGGATTCTTGGGAACAGCTGATATCTGGTGCTTTGGGGCTCTTGGGCTTTCTTACAGGCTTCATTCTTCGGTTTTCTGATTCGAGGTCACCTTTTGTTGATTTTGGTTCTTTCAAAATCATAGTGAAGGGATGTGGTACCAATATAAACCCATATTCTTCATTCTCTTAATTATACTTTGAAATAGAGCATCATGAGCTGCTTTTCTGTGCAGAGGAAGGTCTGCAAACAGCACATGCCAAGGGCACAGATGGATCCTACAACCTACATCCTACACGTCCTTGCTCCAGGGATGGCCACTGTACCAAGTCCTCCTATTCAGGGGAGCATGATGTCTGCTTGCTCTCAGAAGGTGCAAAGGTACCAGAAGATGTGAAAGTCTGCATAGTTATGAAAAGACCCTTCCTTTAAAGCTTGTTTTTCCTGTTCCCACTTGAACTTTCCTTATTTTTTAGTGCTGGCTGCTCTGTTGTTTTATTCTGTTGACCCTCCCCAGGTACTGGGGGAATTCCTATGTGTGCATACAGGTTCAGTCCCCTGCCTTTTGTGAAGCTCAAAAATGGAACGAGTTGAATCATCCTTTTCTTTACTCCTCTATTTTTTTGGGGGCACACTTTGCTATGAAGAATGGGTGTTTGCCTGGAAAGCCTGCAAGGAAGGGATGCTGGAAGCTTCAAGGTTCTAGTGTTACAAAAGGTTTGTCTTGGCCAACAGGGATTGGATGGTGTACCCTTTTCTCAGCTCCTACTCTGTCAATCATCCCTGAGTGACACTCATGATCATTCACCATCCTCCCAGCTTACAGAGGAGCTCCAAGAGCTATTTGTGGCACTGGTGGTGCTGAGCCAAGTATGCCAAAGCCACTCTGAGCTGGAGGCTGCACACGTGGCTCCCTCTCTACTGCTGTCCAAGAAGGTTCCTGAGTCCTTAGTTTTTGGCCCTTTTTCCCTGGCCTGAGCTAAATGCTCTCAAAGGGCCTCCCTAATCAAAATAAAACACCCAAACCACCACCATCAACCAAAGAAAACTGCCAGAAGACCCAAAACTAAAACAACCAAAACAAAAAACAGTAAACAATCCAAAGGGCAGCTCATTTTTCATTCCTCCTGTATACTTTTAATAGAAAAAAACCCCACAAACCTAATTAACTCTGCTGAAAGGAGGTTTTGAAGAGCATACCTTCTACATTGCTCTTTTCCTGCTCTACAGCTCCTGACCAGGCTGATGAACTGAATGGTGCAAACCCAGAGGCACAACAGCTCTTTTTACTGTCCTTTGAAAAAGAAGTAGTGCATTCAGGTTGTTCCTGGGCAAACTCTTGCCTGCTGACATTTCAAAAATGGCCCTTTTAGGGTCCTCCTTCTTGCTTGCACTGCAATCTTTGTCGTCTCCCCTCCTGAAAGAAAATCTTATTTAAGTTTTCACCCTTGAAAAATGGTTTAAAAACAAAACCCAACAGAACAATCCCAAGAAACAAAAGTGGATGTGCACACAGCGGAGCTACGTGGTGGACAGAGTGGGGATGGCTCTTCTGACTCGTGCTCATTTTTCCTAACCAGCTACACTGTGAGCAGTTGGCTATCCCCTGAGGAAATGAGGCTCCAATGTCTCTTGGCTGCTGCCACCCGGGGAGAACTTTTGTATTTTGAGCATACTCAACACTAAATCAAATATTGGTTTCCCCCCAAAGCCAGTGAGAGCAGTTTCCAGCCTGTGTGTCCAGCAGCCTGCTTTTGGCAGAGAGCTGCTGAGTGCAGGAGACCTGCCTGTGCTGGATGAAAATCTAAAATACCCAGGGGCAGCCTTGTTAAAACCAAATTCCATCCATGTTCAGGGGCCAGATCCTTTGTGAAAGTGCATGCGTTTGTTTTCCAGGAGGCTTATCCCAAGGATGCTGTTGGAAATGTACACCTGCCATACTGGGGGAAAGCAGAGTGATATTGTCCCAGGGTGTTGTCTTAGTGGTTGGAATGCTGAGACACTCACGTGTCCCTGGAGAACAGGATGGTGTGTGTGAGGAGCAGGTTGAAAACAGAAGAAATCATCACCTGGGGGTGTTGGAGGAGATTCTGGTGCCTTCCTGTGCCTTTCTGGAGAGACATAGCAGAGGTATGCTTGTTTTCTGGAGGGGTTGAAGGCTGTGTAGGATGGACCCTGCATGTGGCTGTAGCACGGAGTCGAGCACACTACTAGGTTGGATGGTAGGAAATACTTCTTCACAGAAAGGTTGCTAAACAGTGGATCATACTGCCCAGGGAGGTGATGGAGTCAACATCCCTGGAGGTATTTAAAGCACATCATATAGATGAGGTGCTCAGCAACATGGTTTATGGTGGACCTGGCAGGGCTGGGCTAATGCTTGTACTCAACGATCTTAAAAGTCTTTTCCAACTAAAATGATTACTCTAAAGCATGGGAATTGCTGTTTGAAGGGTGCTTCAGCAAAAGACTTGTCTGTCTTTCATCAGGAAAGAAGGGGAATTGACAAAACCGATTCGTTAAGGACTGCAGGGATGCTTTGACAAAACAAAAGGAGAACTGTAAGCCAGCATTTCCCCCCACTGCCCCTCTTGGATCCATAACTGGGCAAAGCCTGGTTTACCTAAAATCCCCCTTGGGATGTTACCCGGCACCTTTCACCCCCAGAGCAGGGTGCACCCTGCAAAGAGCCTCTGCTGGAAGGGAGTGGGGAAGCTGGGGGGTGATGGGGCAGCTGGGCTTCTCTGCCCAGCTCTGCACAGAGCAGCATCTCCAGCGTGAACTGGCGGCCTGGGGAAGCACCCGGCATCCCTCCAAAGGCAATTTTCATTCAGTGGACAGGCGTTTGGAAATAGTCAGTCATCAGGCACTTATGGATCTTTCAAGCCCCTTTCTCTCCCTAATAATCCCACCTCTTGGGAGGTATTGATTCTCCACTGCTGGCTGCCTCTTGGTATTCCGCGGGGCCGTTTGTGTCTGTGTAAATTGCTGCGCTGTCATTTTCACGCAGCAATTACCTGCTCCTGATTTCTTTTCATCCCGAATTCTTCGCCAGAGATCTAAACTCCTTATTGACAAACCACTCTGGAAGAAAGAGAGGGGTCAGTGTTTGGGAAGAAGTTTTGTTTTACACAACAAAAACTTGGGGGAGAGATTCCCCTGGGGTGTGATCATCTCGAAGGCGCTCGGTTTTGGTTTTTGTATGGTTTGTGTTGGTTTTTTTTTTTTCCTTTTTGCCATACAACAAGAGTGGGATCCTCCAACTCCCCAGCCTGCAAATGTGACTTTATGCCTTTCTTGTTCACACTGAAAACCTAGGAAATTCTTCACCTTGCTGCTGCACAAAGGATCTGCCTGAATGGGTGGCCCGATGTTTTCCAAGTCATCCTCTATTCTCTGCTGGGGAATGAGCACCTACTAGGGTGAGCTGCTCTAGAGAGAAGGTGGTCCAAGCAAGCTGTGCTTTGGGTGCAGACCAGCAGTGGTCAACAACTCAATGTCTAGATGAATATTGGTTCCAGGTTATGTCCCTTGGGGCTCTGTCCCAGTGCTCTTTAGTATCTTCATCGATGACATAGACAGTGGGATCTCAGGCATGCTCAACAGGTTTGCAGGTAACACCAAGATGAGTTGATGTGGTTGGCAGGCCATGCAGGGGGACCTGGACAGGCTTGAGAGGTGGGCCCATGTGAACCTTGCGAGGTTCAGTGAGGTCAAGTCTTGCCCTTGGGTTGGGGCAACTGACCGTGGTTGATACCATATCAACCTAGGCTGGGGATGAAGGGATGGGGAGCAGCCCTGTGGAGAGGGGTTTGTAGGATGCTGAGAGCTGGACACAAGCCAGCACCCTGTACTCTCGGCCCAGTACCCAATGGCACCTTGGGCCCAGCAGTGTGGGCAGCAGGGCAAGGGGGGGATCCTGCCCCTCTGCTCCCAGGGCTCTGCAGAGACCCCCCTGCAGGGCTGGGGCCAGCTCTGGAGTCCTCAGCACAGCAGAGCCAGGGAGCTGTTGGAGCAGGGCCAGAGGAGCCCCAGCAATGCTGGGAGGGCTGGAACCTTCTGCTGGGAGGCCAGGCTGGGAGAGCGGGGGGCTTCAGCCTGGAGAAGAGAAGGCCAGGAAGACCTTTTTGAAGTCTTCAATTAAAAGTAAAAATGGGAGGGACTTTTTAGTAGGGCCTGTTGTTGCAACAGGACAAGGGGGATGATGGTTTTAAACTAAAAGAGGAGAGATTTAGACTAGAGAGGAGGAAGAGGTTTGGTTTTTTTCCTTGAGGGTGGTGAGATGTTGGCCGGGGTTCTGAGGACCAGGGGTTCTGAGCAACCTGCTCTGGTGGCAGCTGTTCCTGCAGGAGGTTGGTCTAGATGGGCCTTGAAAGGTCCCTTGCCACCCAAACCAGTCTGTGATGCTATAATGCAGACCAAAATCAGGACTCGTGTCTACCTGAGGGCTTGTGGGCAAAAGCTTTCCCACGCTATTGCTCAGAAGGTGTTGGGTCTGCAGGTGGCTGCAGCAGGGCTCTGGTGACAATGGTGATAGCAGAGTGTAAATCTTAGGCATTGTCTCTCCTCCAGTAGAAGCAGTTGGGTTCAGTGGACACGGGGTTGAGGTCACTTGTTGTCTCTTGTGCTGTGAAGATGATGCCTGTAGGTCACCCTGGCGTGTCACCTGAGATGGTGGCTCAGCTTCAGGCAATCCAAGAGATCTCACAAGCACCCAGGTGAGATGCTGCCAGCAGCTCCGTGTCAGAACAGGGTTTGTCAAACATGGGAGGTGTCTGGAGTAGCTGGGATATGTTTGTGCAAGGCTGCACTGGAGACTTTTCAGTCTGAATTACAAGGCAAAGGACTGAAAATGCCTTAAAAAAAAAAAACAAAAACAACTAGGCAGCAGAGATTCATGCTGGAAGAAGATGTCAATGAGACCTTCTACAGGCAGCTCAGGATCCCGTGCCCTGGTGCTCCCAGGTGACTTCAGTCACCCTGATATTTGTTGGAAAATCCACCCAGCCAGGTATATTCAGACAAGAAGGCTCTTGCAGTGCTCTGATGATAACATTTTGACACGAGTGTTGGCAGAGCCAGTGAGGAGAGATGTGCTGCTGGGCCTTGTAGTAATGGACAAAGAAGGTCAGGGGCAGCCTTGTTGGTTGTGATCATGACATGGTAGAGTTTGGTATCATATGAGGAAGATCCACAGGGGTGTTGGATGATGATCTTCAGAGGTCCCTTCCAGCCCCTACTATTCTAGGATTTCTAGGTCCCAGGAGTCACCAGGGAGAGCAAACTCCTGCAAACAGACTTTTCAGAGGCCTTTTTTACCACAGCAGATTTTCCAAAAGGTGTGGGCACAGTTGTAGAAAAAAAAGAAATCCCAGCAAACCAAATGTGGACCAAGAAATGTTCAGCCTCAAGTCCCTGAGCAGGAATTTAATGATCTTGGGTAATTTTGATGATGATGATGAAGATAGCAATGTAGCAGCTGCAAGCTTCTCTCTTTCTGGGACATGACCCTTTGATTTGGGGTTACAGTTCAGCCATCTGTGAAAGGGGGAGATTTGGAAACTGATTTTACTCCCAGGTGATCTAATTTGTTTATTTTTCTGGGTGGATGTTAGTTGAAGAAAATGGTGTTTTACAGCAGGGATGATTCAGCCCTGTCTGCTGCGGCACAGGAGCTGGAGCAGCCCCCCGGAGCAGCAGGTGCTGTTCCTTAACCTGGCACAAAGTCACCCCTCCAAACTTGAAGGCATTTTGTTATTAAAGGGCTATGCCTGGCTGGTGAGGGCTCTCACTTGAACAGAATCCCCAGCCTAGCAGAGAATAAATTAAAAAGCCAACTGGCCGCAGCTGCCTGAGGAGCACCGGGCTCGGAGATAGGGCCAGAAGTCAGATAACAAACAGTGTCCAAAATTGCAGCGCCTGGTGCAAGGCGTGAAATTAAAACCTTCCCTGCCTCCTCCTGCAGCCTGTAACAAAGCAGTGCCTGCCACAGTCTGCAGGCTCCAGGAGTGGGGAGAATCATTAAATACGTTGAGGGTTTTGTATCTGAAGGGAAAGGATTGATGTTTCTCTGCTGTGGACCTGGACGCTTTGGTTCTGCAGCTGGGGTTTATCTGGGAGGGTCTGGAGGCTGCCTTCCCCCTGCCTCTGCTACCAGGAGGAATCCATCTTTTCTTTCTGTTGGCTTTTTCCCGTGGGATTGTTCCCTCCACCTTCACTCTTGGGCTCAGCAGCAGCCCTGGGATGTGCCCATGTCATAGCAGCTTTTCTCTTCCACAGACTTTGCAGGCTTTACAGACCCTGGGAAGGACATTTCTCTGGAGCTACCACCCAGGAGTGATGAGAAGGGCAGCGCTTTTTAATCAAAGTTACATTAGGTGAAGCTTATATTATTCACTCTGCTTTATTGCAGCTATTTTTACACGAGGGTTAGAAGTTAATGCTACCCAGCAAGCCTGGTTTTGCTGAATTCTGGCAAGCACCAAAATCCGTTAGCACATCCAGACAGGGTAGGAAAGAGCCCAAGCAAAAAAAAACAAAAAAACCCCTCGCTAGCTGAATTGAAAAAGCAGTCAAAAAACCTTTTAAAAAGAACCAGACCCTCAATAATAGAGGCTCTGGTCTGGAGGGGCAAAAACCAGGCAGGACCATCAGCTGTAATCAGCAGAAGGGCGAGTTCTTGCAATCAGCGCAGCAAGGGGAGCAGGAGCCATAGCAGGAGGGCTCCAGGGGCTCTGATGTTGCAGGGTTAGTTTTCTCTCTGCCCTGGCAAATGAGCCTGGCCCTCTCCCAGTCCTCCCTTGCAGCCAGAGTTGGTCTGAGGAGGGATGTCAGCACTGGGGGAATGGCTGTTGACTGCACTTAGTGCCTTAAAGCGAGCAGTTGAAGCAAAGAAAGCTGTGCAGGGTTATGTAGGGTTTGGGTTGTGGGGGGTTTGTTTTCTTTCCCCCAGATAATGCCAGAGCTTTAAGCCATGCTAATTCTTGGGCCTGGCAAGGATGCTGGCTGAGCTGGGATCTCCTTTGCTGGATGAAAAAAAAAAAGACATGTTGAACTGGGAGAGGGAAGGAGGGAGTTGTCACAGAAAAGGGAAAAAAAATGAAGCCTTTTTTCCTTCCCCTTTCTGTTTTTTTCTCCCCTATTCCTTTTCCACCTTTTTTCTGGTTTGTTTTTTATTTTTTTTTAACATTGAGATCCCTCACTGGAACATACTTTTCACACCAGTACTTTCTAAGTCTTTTACTGGAGTATTATCCCTGCAGGAGACACCATAGGGAGGTTGTAGAACCCAATTGCCTTGAACCTTGTGATGTTCCCAGGGTTGTTCAGAGATTGGACCTCCTCTGAAGAAAAAAACCAACCAACAAACAAAACAAAAATACCCAAATAACCCAATCCTGAGCACTTTTATAATAAAACACTGGGTATTTTTAAAAACCTCTGAAGGCATTTTTAAAATCCACTTGACACAATTGGTGTCACCCACTGATTGCTTTGACCCCTCTTCTGACAAGGCTTGGTGGGTTCTTCAGGTGCCATTGCAAAGGCTGGTTCCTTTGGCAACGCCGTTAGAAATTAAAGAGGAAAATAGTTTGCCTTAACACAGAGCTATGAGGCTGCAGGCAGATGCACAGAGTTGCAGCAAAAAAAGCCTCATTCTTGCCTTAAAAGCTGATAAGGTAGTGTTGAGGGCCTGCAAGCTGAGAGGGAGGTGAGGAGGCAGCTGGAGACCATCGGTGCTGAGCGAGGAGCTTGGGATTCCTGCACTGCTCGTGGCTCAGGACATCCCTGCTTGGCTGGGAACAGTTCACCTTGTGTTGCCACACGAATGGAGGGTGGTTTGCTTTTGCTCTTATTCCTCCCAAAACTGAGCTTAGGGAGTAGTTTGAAGAACATGGCTATGCAAGAGTTTTCAGAGGCTTTCTGCTAGCCCAGGGGAGAGGTGGGAAAGCCAATGATGCTAAGTGCAGCCTAGGACTGCAGATGGCTGGAGATGAAGGAGCTTGTGAGGGAAAAGGGGAGGCTTTGGGAAAGCTCTCCAGACTGGACACAAGGCCTGTGCAGTTCCCACTGTTCTTAGGATATTGTCTCAAGTTTCTGTGGAGTGTGTTGGCAATTTAGGATGATGTTTAATGTAGCATAGCTGAGCTGTGATATTATAATTCCTTGCTTGTATTAAAGTTTATCCACCAAGCCTTTCTGCAAGCAGGGAGGCCCCAGTGTTCCCCTGACAAAGGTTTGGTCACTGGTGCAATGAGCAGGTGAGGGGAGGAGGCAGGTCTGGGAGTGCAGAACAAGCATCCCCTTGGAAAGGCCTGGACCAACAGTCCTTCTGAAGAGGGGAAGGGAAAAGGTGAGGAGCCTCACACAGCAACTGCCTCCTGCTCCTCCTCCTCCTCCTCTCAGCCCTTCTTCTGCCACCCTTAGATCTACCCAGTGAGATCTTTCATGGAAGAGAGGTAAGGGCTGAGAGGTTTAAGAAATAAGAGAGAAGAGAAAAAAGCTGTTCTTTTTAAAGTGAAGATGCTTCTCAGCCATGTCCAACCTGGTTGCTTTTGTGGGTCCACTTGATAAGCTGAGGGTTTTGAAAACTGTCATTAGAAATAGGCTCTTTGTGCTGTGATTTAACTGATGAGGTGACCAGCCCTGACTGTGTCCCAGGCTAGTGCTCCTGTCATACCCTGTGCACCTCACTCTGCCTCAGAGCCTCAGGCTTTGCTGAGGCTTGAATGATCTCCCCACCTCCTGGTCAGGTTGATCCTTGAGGATTTAGGGGTGGGAATAGCTACTGTTGCTTTAGTAGAGCAAAGCTGCTCATCGCACCAGGAGCAGCTCTGAGATGTCAACTTGGCCAGTTGATGGCATTCCTGGTACAACAACATCATACTGAGAGGTGTACTCTGCCCTGCTCCCCTGGGCACTGCTTTTTTTGCCAGAATAAGTCACCTTAAAGGCCTTCAAGGTCGTGCCTGGAGGTCGAGGCTGACCAGTGCCCATGCTGATGTCTCTCATTTGGAGTTTCGGGTCAGCTGAAGGAGATCGTGGGCACATCTGGGGTGTAGAGTATGCTCTTGAGCTTCAGGGCTATTAACCTTGGCTTTGCTGGGGCTTGTCTAGGGTGAAGAGGATGTCGAGAGCAACTTAGGTGGGCTTAGGAACTTGAGCTCACCTAAGACTGACAGACAGTATGTCCCTGAGAGACATTGGCAGTGAGGTTCTGGTGGTGGTGACAAAGAGCTGAGCGAGGGTGATAAGCAGCAGGAGAGGAGAGAGGAACCCCCAATTTATTCATAATTGTTATGAGTTTTGTTTAAGATTGTAACCTATAAGCCAGTGATGCTAAAGAAAAAAAAAGTTGGGCATATAATCTGTTTTCTCAACTGTGAATGAGGACTAAGCCAAGGGAAGAGGAGAAATGAGGTGACCCATGTGAAAGGACGAGACCTAACCCCCTTCCTCAGTCAAGGTCTGGGGGGGATTAAGTTGGATTTGTACCTGTTTCCCACCTCACAGGTGCTGCCCTGAGCTGAAGGGGTTTGCCCTTAGAGTGGCTGAAAGGAATTCCAAAACATTGCTCCTTTAATTAACCCAGAGAGCCGAGTCTGCTGGGGAAGATGCTTTTCATTAGGAATCCTGCTAGACAGGGTAAGGGTGCAACGTGGCCCCAGGCTGTACTAAAGCAAAGCCAGCTGGAACAAAGCAACCCAGGGGATGAAGGTGACTCCAAAAGCTTTACTGCCACACACGAGCCCCTCTGTTTTAATCACAGCTTGCAGGGCTGGGAGAGGAGGGAAAATGCCCCGGCGAGGTGGCTCTGCAGTCACATCTGATGCTTTGCACCCCTTCCCCTTGTTGCTTGGCCGGGTCACCCTGAGCAGAGCAGTCCCTACACAGGATGCTCCTCCAGCAGCATTTCTCCCTTTAAGGCAAAGTAGCAGGAAAACTGTTAAGTGAGGAGACAGAACCTTGGAAAAACACTTTCCAGTGCTGCCTCTTCCTCATCACCTGCACAGAAAGTCTCAGCCTCCCAGTGCTGGGGGCAGAGCTGTCCTTTTTTTCCTCAAGGTCTAAAACTTTTAATCTGATGACAAAAAGTGACAGGCTCAGTAATGCTGCTAGTTGTGTGAAGCTTTATAACTTCCCCTGCCTGAGGCTAGAGGCAAGGATTATCTGCCTGTCTTACTGTCCTTAAGAGGCTAATGACTTTATTGGCCCTTTGCAGGCTAATATTGTTTTTCCACTTCACAAATAACAGCTGTGTGGGTCTGTATTGTTAGCATCATCTCAGTAAATTCAGAGTGTTAGCCCTCAGTCTGTGTTTGGCTTTGTAGGATGATCTTTTATGGTTCTGGAACTGAACATGAGTGCAAGCTCGTTTTTCCCTTTACAGAACTCCCCACTTGCCCCTTTTCCCCTCCTTTTCAGGCAGGGTGGCTCCTGATGCTCTATGCCCAGGCACCTTCTTATAAGACTAAGAGCATATTCACCATGTACCTTCGAGCTTTTCTGTCATTTTTCCTGCTTTTGTTTCTTATGGTCCCAGGTGGGAAACACTTCAGTGCCACAAGAAAGTGTGAAATTAACAGCTGTGTTCAGCAGAGTAAGATGAGCATCAAGTGCATATTGGATAGGGCAGGCTCTGTTCCCAAGGTGTCTCATCCTCAGGGCAGGCAGGTGGTCCAGAGCATGACAGTGATGGGAAGAAGCTCTGCACATGGGTGCAACCTGAGTTCTCAGGTCAAAGCAGGCAAAGCTTTGTGCTTTGAAAAATGCATCTTGCCTAACAGGCAAGATGAGTTTGGAGCACGTGGCACATACTAGAAGACTGCAATAGAGTCTCCCTGGAGCCTTCTCTTCTCCAGGTTGAAAACCTCCAGCTCTCCCAGCCTGGCCTCCCAGCAGAGGGTTCCAGCCCTCCCAGCATTGCTGGGGCTCCTCTGGCCCTGCTCCAACAGCTCCCTGGCTCTGCTGTGCTGAGGACTCCAGAGCTGGCCCCAGCCCTGCAGGGGGGGTCTCTGCAGAGCCCTGGGAGCAGAGGGGCAGGATCCCTCCCTGGCCCTGCTGCCCATGCTGCTGGGAATGCAGCCCAGGGTGCCAGTGGGTGCTGGGCTGTGAGCACAGGGTGCTGGCCCGTGTCCAGCTCCTCACCCTCCAGCACCCCCCAGTCCTTCTCCACAGGGCTGCTCCCCATCCCTTCATCCCCAGCCTGGATTGATACCGGGGCCTGCCCCAACCCATGTGCAGGGCCTTGCACTTGGCCTTGTGGAACCTTGTGAAGTTCATACAGACCCTCTTTTCAAGCTTGTCCAGGTTCCTCTGGATCCCATACTGTCCCTCAGGTATGTCAACCACACCACTCAGCTTGGTTTCAGCTGCTAACCTGTTGAGGGCTCCCTAAATCCCACTGTCCATGTCATTGATGGGTGATATTAAAGAGTACTGTCCCAGCTGGGCTCCCGAGGAACACATCCGTGATGCTGCATAAACTGGGAGGCTTGAGGTTTTCCATCCCATTTCTTTCCCCTCTGGGGTGCTAGGTTTCCTGTTCTTAATTAGCTTGATCTAGCTCCTTTGCTGGGTTTTCCTGCTCTAGCAGTTCAAGGGCATATCTTCATGTATTGTATTTGTAAAAAAAAAAAAAAAAAAAAAAACCCAACTAATTTCCCCCATACGTTCCTTTGTCCCAGGTTTGTAACTTCTCTTCCAGCTTGGGAGCACTGCAGAGGTGGTGGGAGATGGCTAATTGGGGTGCTAGCTGTCATGGCAGAGTGGCATCTGTGCTGCTGGAGCCCCTCCAGGAGAACCATGTCACAATATGTATCAACAACACTGCCTTGTGCTCGAGTTTACCTGTTTAGCAAGAGCAAATCCCAGGGAGGAGACCTGAGCTGAACTGCTATTGATCCCTCCTTTGGTAATAAAGCCATCCATGGGAGGACAGGGAAATATTTTTTTTTTAATCAGCACAGCTGTATGGATTTTGCTTCTGCTCATGTTGAGAGCAATACCTGCTCACAGGTTACTGCAGAGGCTCTCCCAGGAGGGTCTTTTTGATGGTTCTCTGGGATTTACAAATCCCAAATTTCAAAGAGAGATTAAAAAAAAAAAAAAAAATTCCTCCTACTTTCCCGAGGACAAATTACTTGCTCCACCTATGGTCAGGAGGCAGCTACTCTGTTCTGTGAAAGGTGCTTTTTGCTGTTCTACCAGAGCAGGGGATAAAAGAGCAGTAAAAGAAAAAAATAAGATCTCAAAGCAGGCAGGTTTCTATCTATCTGGCTAAAAATGGTAGTGCTAGAGATGGAGGAAAGAAAGGTGATCCTCTTTACATGAACACAGGTGGGGTCGGTATCTTCTCCCAAGTAGCAAGCAATAGGACAAGAGGAAATGTCCTCAAACAGCACCAGGGGAGGTTTAGATTGGACATGAGGAAAAAAAATCTTCCCTGAAAGGGCTGAAGCCTGTCCCAGGCTGGCAAGGGCAGGGGTGAAGTCCCCATCCCTGGAGGGGTTTCAGAGCCATGGAGCTGTGGTGCTGAGGGCCATGGGGCAGTGGTGCCCTGGCAGTGCTGGGCTGACATTTGGACTTGATGATCCTGAAGGCCTCTCTTTTCCAACCAAAACAGTTCTAGGATTCTACATCACAGAGAATGAACTCAGAGTCTTTTAAAGCCTCGAGAAAGTCATTGAGGGTGTGGGGGATAGAGGAGACAGTGGGAAGTCCTGGTGGTCAGCTGATATGAAAGCAAGTCTCAGTTTCTCCTTGGCCAGCTGGGCTGGCCACTGGGTCCTCCTCCAGAGTGACTCAGGACAGCTCAAGAGCCTGGGAGGAGCTGATAGTGGGCTGGTGTGGAGAGGAATGTGTGACTAGACATTGCATGTATATGTTTGCAGTATGGTGTATAAATGAATGCAATACCTAATGATTCGTGGCTATTATTTGAAGGGCCCCACTGTTACAGATTTATTTGTCATTTCTTGTAATAACACCGGTGATAATGAATTCATTTGTATTAATGCGGGTGCCGGGGGCTTCCGTTGATAGGCCGCATTAATTAATGTACCATTAAAAGAAAGTGTCACCCAATTAATATCAAGTAGAAATGGTACTGCGAGTGCCCTGTCATTAGGGTTTCATTTGTAATGCATTGTATGAACACTCTGCCTTAATGAAAGCCATTTGCCATCCGGAGCCTGGAGCCTCACCCCAGGGGCTGCTGTGGGGGGCCAGCTCCAGCCTCTTGTGGCGGGGGTCACCCAGGTGAATTGATGGGGACAGGCTCTCTCTAAGAGTAACCCTGGTTGCTGTCTGGATGTGGGCACAGCCTGTCCCACTCCCCTCCTCCCTTGCTCCGTGTTGCCAGAGGTGGATGGGCTGCTCCCAGGCATCCTGCAAGCCCAGCTTCAAAGCTGGTGCGTTAACCCATTTTCTTGAGCCTCCCCCTGGGTTTGGAAAGGAAAGGTTAGTGGCAACTGCAAATAAAATGGGATATTTAAAAGTTGGGTGTGCCCAGTTTATGGTGTTACTCCAGAGAACAAATCCGAAAAGGGATTTCTTCAAGGTATTTAAACAATGTGGTTCCTGAGGGACATGGGTTAGTGGTGGACATGGCAGTGCTGGGTTAGCAGTTGGACTTGATGATCTTAAAGGTCTTTTCCAAGTTAAATGGTTCTATGATTCTCTCACCCCATAACTTTTGTTGGCTGGTAGCAGTTAATCACACTGGTGATTTGATATCACTACTGAATTTTAATATTGAGGGAAGGGCTAGAGGAATAGCTCACTGGCTGCTGCAGGCCAGGGCTGCCTCTGGTGGTGTTAAGGACAGGAGTGGAGACTTTGTGGCATACACCTGGTCCATGGCCACTGTCTCTGGTAAGATCCGAGCTGCAGGGATGCTGGGCCATCTGCAGTGCCTGCCCTTGCTCCAGACACCCTCTTCCAGCAGGATAATCAGAGCAGCAGGAGCAGAGTGGTGCTGTCGAAGCCAGGAACTCTCTGACTGACAGGTTTTCACATTCTTGGCATTTGCTTCTGACTTTCAAATGTCTTGTTAGACCATGTTGGGTTCCCATCTGCCACCTCTGAAACTGGGACTGACCGCTAAAGGGAAGTGCCATGGGTGGCCACTGGGTGGCATGGGCTGCCTCCCAGCCCCTGCTCAGGTCATACTGGGCTCCTCAGAGCCCAGAGATGGAAAATGGGCAGAAATGAGAGAGAAACGAGGCTTTTCCAGTCAGATTCAGCTGTAGGTGCTGAGTTAGTGAAGTGGTGGTCGTTTCATTGCCTTTTTTCTCCTGCCTCCTCCCAGGGCAGTGGAAACATCCTGTTCTAGAGGGTGATCATTGCTCCTAGAAGAGCTGTGTTTTGTGGTTCAGATATAGCACTCTTCATTTATACATTAAAAACAAAGTAGATGTTGGTTCAAATGAGTTGCTGTCAATCTGCTTGGTGTTGATGGTCTGTGCCCTTTGTTATTTACCCATCTCCCAACCTATGTGCTTTTTGTTCTTCCAGATGATTGGTAAAATGTCAAATAATGGACAAAGACTTGCAGGTTCCCAGCAGGAATCCATCAAAAATACACTTGCCTGATATTATTCCTTGTTTACACTTGGATTTTGAGGGCTTTGTGCTGGCTGACTGTGTTGGTTTTGAATTATTCTATGTGTTAATCAATCTCACAGAGCACCAAGTCCTGTGGCTTAGAGAAGATGATGTGTGTGACTTTGACTCTGTCTCCCTTTTTGGCCAGTCTGTTGTCTAGTAGAAAGGTGAGAGAGAGTATAGAGCAGGATCTAATATCTGTCAGTCTCACAGAAGGTGTTAATTCTGCTGCTTCTCTTTAAATCCCTGTTAGCCAAAAGCTATGCTGAGGTTTTCCTTATTTCACGTGGAGCTTGATGCAGCTGAAAGGTCTGGAGTCACTCCCACTGAAGAAATCCTGAAAGCATGTTGGTTGCTCTGCCTGGTCCCTTGTCAGTCCTTGGTGTTTTCAGGCTGCTAAGAATCACCAGGAACAGCCCAGCAAGCACCTTGGCCATCCCCCTTAATGCTCTTCGGCAGGAGTTATCAGACCTGCTGCCTGAGGTGTGCCACACTGGATGAGGCAGAAAACATAAAGGTAGACTGCTTTGTCCCTGCCAGAGCTCTCCCCACCTCTTCTCCAAAGACAAGATGATCAATTCCCCCAGGATTTTTCAGATCTTGTGGGCTGTGCTTCTGTGCTCGTGACTTTACATTCCTGTAGCTCTGTGTTTGCAGCAGTCATAAGATGCTAGAGGTTGGAAGTGACTTTTGGAGATCACCTCGTCCAACCCCAATGCCAGAGCAGGGTCACCCAAAGCAGGTGGGTTTGGAATCTCTCCTGAGAAGGAGACTCCTGGGCTGGGCTCTGGCCACCCTTACAGGAAAGAGGTGCCCTGTTCAAATGGAATCTCCTGGGTTCCAGTCTGTGCCTGTTGCCCTTTGTCCTGAAATAGTCTGACCTCATCCCCTTGCCCCCTCCATGAAGCTATTGATCTGCATTGATCAGATCCCCTCTCAGGCTACTCTTCTCCAGCTGAACACCCCCAGCTATCAGCCTTTTCTCAGCACAGAGATGCTCCACTCAATGTCAGTGGTGTTTTTTTTGGTTGCTGGAAAGGTTCCCTAAAGGTTTCCCTGCACAAGCTTGCTAACATTAACTTTGCTCCTCTTCATTACTTCTCAGGGAGCTGTGACAAGCCACTCATGATCTTCTGAGATCTGGGACAGCAAACACAAGTCCAGGGTGCAGAGCTTTGACAGTCAAAGCTGCCTGGCTTCTTAAATAACTGCTAACAGCACCGGTGGGGTGGTATCTCAAAACCCAGGGTGGAATTTGCTCTGTTTCTCCTGGTGCTTCACCCACGTGGCTGCTTTCTATCTGCTTGCTGGCACAGGTGGTTGGTCAAGGCAGGGTTGGCTGCGAGAGAACAAGCACCAAGATGAAGGCAAGGTTCAAGTTCAGAGAGAGAGAAGAGAGGAGCAATGCCCTGGCTCTGTTGGTTTGGCTGGGGATGGGGGAGGTTGTGGTGCAGTCCCTGTGCAAGCCCAAACCTTGCTCCTGCTGTGGCCGGGGTTGGCAGCTCCTTGTGTCCCTGAAACTGGAGCTTTGCCAGATAGTGGTTTTTTCATGTCCTTGCTTCTTCTTTCAAAAAGAACTTCATTGTGGATGGGTGCTGGAGCTGTGTGACCACTTTGCTGCTCACAAGAGTGAGAAGGGGGGGCAGGTCCTGCTTATCATATCTCTGCCTGGAAGGGACAGTGGCCAGAGCCACTTGCCAAGTTATAAGTGAGAGGAATACTGTGAGTTTCTTTATTTTCATATTAGCACTTTCTTCCTTTTCCACCTTCCCTCTTTTGCCTCTCCTGGGCTTGCCCCTAAAGACCTGCTCTGCAGAAGTGACAAGTGATTTGAGGAGAGGTGGCAGAGCCACTGTGCACCCATCGTTTGGGGATGCCGTGCCGTAAACGCTCCTGGACATCCAAGCCATGTGCTGGCAAGGGCAGGGTTACCTCTGGTGGGAAATGAGGGGGTTCTGGGGTGGCAGAATCAAGCAGCTTTATCCCACGGGATACCAGAGCATCATCACCCATTGGTGGCCACTTGCCCTTTGCCCGCTGAGCTCTGGTGTCCTGCCAGTGTGGCAAATTCCCCCGTGGGCTTGTTGGTTGAAGTATCCCCTTCCCCAACGCCATCCATTGGGTCGGGCCATGTCTGCTGTGAATAAGGTCTTTCAGCTCTGAGTGCTGTTATCCAGCTTCTAATTCAGCCTCCAGCTCCTATAATGCATCTATTCCAGCTGTGTTTATGGTGTTTTCAAAAGCCCCTCAATTGAATTATAGCTCTGCGGTGGCCGTTTGCCAGTGTCATCCCATAATGAGGGAGGTCACTTAATAGAGATAGCAACAAGAGATACATATTAATGAGAGCTGATTGAAAGGTGGGGTGAATTTCAACCAAAAAAAAAAAAAAAAAAATAGAAAAAAAGAAAGAAAAAGGAAATTATCAGGTTTTAAAATCAAACTTTGAAATTGGAAATTGCTTGGCTCAGACTAGCAGTAATGCAATTAATAAATGTAATTAAAATTGTAATAGAGAATATAGGAATTGGAAGTCTGCACACATCCACTCAAGCATTTAGAGCTGGCATACAGGCAAGAGACCCTGTCTGGCAGTCAGGCTGCTGAGATGGAGCCTGAGGTGGGAAACCAAAACCTGGGGCTATTTTTGCCTCTTGGCAGAGTCTGGAAGAGGAGCTGGCACTTTTTCTGGCTTTGCTTTTGCAGCTAGTTCTTGCAGCAACGAAGACTGGGACAGGAATAGGTGACTCAAACCTGTCCTGAGCATCCCGGGGATGAGGGGGCCAGGATTTGAGCTGTAGCAGAAGAGCACTTGGCTCTGTTGTTGCAGCACCTCCGCTATGCCTGGCCTTGAGCAAGAGACGTGGACCCTTCTCCTCGCCCTGCAATGAGGTGGGGTCTGGGGAAACACCTCTGACTGAAGCAGAGTGATGCCTGAGCCGGCTTTTAGCAGAGTGCAAAGCTCCTTCCGCTGTCCCCGCTGCACGGCAGCGAGAGGCAGGGTGAGGGAGAAGAGCTGCCAGGAACAGCTTCAGGGAGGGATTGAGAGTAAGAGGCTGACCCGAGCAGTAACAGGAGTGCGAAGCAGGGGAGCATCTCCTGCTGAGAGCAGCCAGCAACAGCAGGGGGGTGGGCTGGGCTCTGAAACAGGGCTGGCGAGATGGTTTCGGTACCAATGGGAGGGAGGGTGGCCTGGTGGCTGCCTGCTGCTGGAGCCTTCGTGCCCATTGCTGTGTGCCCCCCGGTCCCTTAGCGTCGCCCGCTCTCGTCTCGCCGACCTTCAGCCAGCTGTCAGGCCAGATTGCCTGCCGGTTTTCCACGTTATTTGCATGGGTACGGCGTGCTCGGCCGCATCCTAATCGTCTCCACCAGCCTCTGTCGGGTGACTTTGCCCTGGGAGCTTAGATGAAGGGATGGAGGTCCTCCACGTGGCCGTCTGCTGGGGATGGGGAGCAGGCTTCGGAGGAACCTTCCCCAGACAAGCCCGACTGAACGTTTCTAGTGCCTGACCAGAGGTTGAAACGTTTTGTCTTGTAGGGTGGAAAACTTGATATGTTTAAGGGGAGTATCTGAGAAACTAGCTCCCAGATCTCCCCTGCTTCACCCCCCAGCTTGACTGCCACACGGTTTTGACCCTGCTGTAAAAAAGTCAGCTCCACATATTCCTCCTCTCAACCCTCTGCCCACAGGGCGCTCGGTGTCAGGCCAGTTGGAAGAGACTGATGGATCAAGGCATACTCAAGGTGCTGGCAGCCCGTGGCCCGTGAAATGGTTTTGCTGTGGTGGAAAAGCTCTCAAAGGCACCGTGCAAATCTGCTCCGTTAGCAGGGTGAGTGGCTGTCTGACAGTCAGAGGGTTATTCATCCTGGGAGCAGACGCTGTGGGGCCCGACGAAACAGCACGGGTGCTGCTTTTTCTGCAGACAGCCTTCTCATTATAGAGCTTTACCTATGCCTTAAATGCTGTCTGCCCTAAAGCCTTCCTTGATCTGGGAGTTTTTGCCTCAGGAGCTACTCGCCTCTGAGAGCCTTTTGGATGGAAACACAGCCTTTTGGTGACTGAAACATGTAATTCCCTCATGGCATGGCTGAGTTGGTTTGAGAGAGGTAAGGTCTTGGTCTCTTCTTTGCCTCCTCCTTGTGCAGCAACATCCTTTTGTGTTTGGACAGGGAAATTATGGCTGTTTGTTCCTTACTTTGATCCAAGTCTATCCTTGCTACTGGGTTTACATGGTAATGGAGTTGTCTCCTCTGGTACCTCACTGCTTTTCTTTTTGGTGCTTTGGGTAGCTACATGTGATACACTGTCACCATTCAGTATTTCTTTTTGGCAAGTAGACACACACACCCACCCCCCACACCCCCCCAGTGTTCTTCCTATAAGATTTTTACAGCAGATCAAGCCTTTCTTTTTTCCTCATTTATTGCAAAGTAAGGCACAAACAGCCCCTCTGCCTTGCAAGCCCATGCCTGTGAAGCTCAGCAGTGTTGTAACTGGCTCACTGGAGCTCTTGAACTCCCAGAGCTGCTCAGTGGGGACCTGGGCACCAGAGATGCTCCTGCTGAGCTGGTGATTAGATGAAGGATGGGGTGCTAGGGGCAGGTCAGGAGCCAGTCCCACTCCCGCTTGCCCTCCTTCTCCGTGGGATGCATCTGTCTGCATGGTTATTTTTATCTCACATCTGCTGGCATCATAACAAAGATGTAATGATATGACACAGTTTTGTCACCAGTTCTTTTTTTTCTGAAGCAAGTGAAGCTTCATCTTTGGCTACTGCAGAGAGTTGAAAGCTTTAAAAATGACAAAATTTGGCAAGTCTTGAGAAAACCCACCTGCTTGACACAAGCACCTGTAGGTTGTTGTCTGTCTGCATTTCTGTATTTATTTTCTGGACAGACAAGGTAGAATTAGCTATTTTTTCCTGTTGGAAAACTAAGCATAACTACATTTAATCTTTGCCAAGGAAGAAGAGCCATGAGGGGTGTGCAGAAGGGTCCTCTAGATGGACCCAAAAACAGGTGAAGCATGTGGTTCATCTTGAGACAGTCTGGACAGTCTGAGGCAGGGCTCCCCAGTCACACCTCGCTGGGACGTGCCCACTGCCTCTTTTATTTACCACCAAACACAAGCCCCAGCCAACTCTGTTTGTACAGATGTTTTGCTCAATTGTTCAAATGATGGGCTGCAGCTTGAGAAATAAAGAAGTCAACCTCCTGCTGAGGAATAGCTTGAGCTTGTTTGACCCACAAAAAAAAAAAAAAAAAAAAGGCAAGAGGATTTTAAAGACATACTTCTTATGCGTTTTAAGGCAGACAGTCAGAAATGCCTCAGAGTCCTGACTGGACATGAATATTGAACGTGAGACCTCTTTTCCAGGAGGACTGTGGTTAGGGAGGGGTTGTCTGCACCCCACGTCTGGTTTTGCCTTGCCAGAGGAAGTTATTTTTGCTTGAATTTAAGCTGGGGGAAAATATGAATTATCCAGAGCATTTCTTGCACATCTGCATCCTTTGACTAGTGTGTTGTTTGGTAGTGAAATTTTCCCACTGGCCTGTGCACTTTCAGCACCATTGGAGACCCGTGACCGTGTTTTTTTGTTTGAAGCTCCTGTAATATTCCTCCTATAGCCTGGAAGCTCTTCTGCTCCCCTCCTAAATTCGCCCGTGCTGAGTTTGCTCATGCACCCACCTTCGTGCCTGCAAGTGCCCAGTGCTGAGGTCTCTGCCTTGGGGTCCCTCCCAGCTCCTCAGACTTTGGTGTAGATGCTTGTGGCTGTCTCTCACGGCCAGCCAGATGTTTGTCTGGAGCTCACACCCTCTATGGCTTTTACTATCCTGGCCAAGGAAGAGACCTGGTCAGCAAAGCTGTAAAATAAGGATAAAAATACAGTAATCACTAAGAGCTCAGGCAGTGTCTGCAGGGGACAGAGCTGACGGCACCGAAGCTGGTGACCTCTGTGTCCCTCCAGACAGCTTCTCCTTTGGAAGGACAAGGAGATGAACTCTCTTCAAAGCCTGCTTTTGAGCTATTGTATGAAATACAATGCTGGGCAAATCAAGCTCTTTCAGAGCCAGCCGAACAGCCCCATAATCACGGGTGACCAGAGAGGATTTGCATTTTAAAAGGAGTGGTGAGGGGCACTTAAAAAGAAGAGGAAACATATTAATCAAGTCCAGCTTTATCCTTAAGAATATGATTCCTGGGGGACAATATACTCCAGACCTCATCAGTGCAACCCTGCATCTACTATTCCCCTGCCTCTCCCTACCTCCCCTTGTTAATGGTTAATTTATAATGCTCTGCATCTTGACATTGATCTCCAGGGGCTGAATTTGAGAAGGCAGTTGTTGGAGCATGTGGACTGTGGCAGTTGAAGCCCTGGAAGCAGCAAGGGGAGGGCTGCAGGATATGCTCTGGGGTTGTGGCCAGCTGACGATGTCTTGGGGGAGGCAGGTAGCTCAAAAGAGGGATGGGGAGATGTTCCTGTCCTGTCTGAGAAGGTGTCTTAGGAATACTCAGAAAGAAAATGCCCACCACAGTCCTTCATGAAAGGGCTTCTCCACTCCAACATTCTTCCCAAGCTAACAAAAACCTGGATCTTGAGCAGTCTAAACGCACAGGCCAGGATTAACGTGCTATGTGCATGGCCCAGAGTTAAGGGCTTACATGGCAGCAGGGCACATCTGGGTTAAGTGTGCCAGAAAACGAGCTGTTGTAAGAGAAAAGTGCTGCAAACTGCCAGGACAAATGAGGTTGTGGGATGTGGTGTCTCCATTGCTAGAAGGCTGTAAGGATGGGAATGATTTAGGTGTAGCATGGGGGCAGGTTTCTCTTTTGAGGTCCCTTCTAGCTCTATCTTTTATGCTTTTATGATTGCTGATCACAAAAAAAAACCTCGATGGTGCTTTAAAAAATAATCCTCAGGCCATGCCCTGGGAGGCTTTTTTTTAGCAGCTTGATTTAGAGGGAGGAAAAGAAGAAAAAAAGAAAGCAAGTGAAAATATCTAGGTGGAAACTGCAACTCTCACACCTCGGCAGAAGTGACACTGAAGTAAAGAAAGTGGAATTTTGCTGGAGCCCAAGGCAAGCTTAGCTGTCAGAACATCCCTGCAACACCATGTGGCTGCATGCAAGGGTAGAGAGGTGTGATGGTCATGTTGGGATGAGTGTCTGGGACCTGGACTGAGGAGTGTGAGTTGTGGGGCATGTCCTGGATTCCCCACTCTGCTTGACCATGCTCCCAGCAAATCCTGCTGCCTCCCTTGAAGGCAAGTTTCTGCTAGCATGAACCTCACCGGGGAAAACCCAGTTGCATTGGTTCTTTTCTGGTACCATTATCCAGTATTAATCTGGTTAAATCAGACCTCCAAGCATGGTTTCTTATGTTTGCTAGTGGAGGTAGTGGGCTGGGGCAGCCTTGCTGAGGCCCTGTCTGTGATTCACTGTGAGATTCATGGTCCTCCCCAAAAAAAACCAACCCCAGAATGGCTCCGTTTGTTGCTCAGCTTTGGCCAAGGATTTGCAGGAGGAGCTCCATCTCCCAAGCTCTGCCTCTCCTCAAGTCTCCATTCTACCTCCTCAGCACTTCAGGGTTCTTCTCTTCGGGCTGAGGGCGAACAATTTAACACAAGTGAAACACGGACGCTTGGGAAGGGGTTTGCAGAACTAACCCGTATCATCCCAACTGGCCATAACCAGCTGCTGCCACAGCTCCCTTTTGACCTTTGCCATCTGCCCTTCAAGTTCCAGTTCTTCATGAGCCCTTGTCACAGCTGTGGCCAGGTGACAGACGCAGGGATCCTGGGCTCCTGGCAAAGCCACTCCGCTCACGCTCTGCGCTTCGGCCCCTTGAGAGCCGAGAATATGCATTGAAGATTTGCATAGGAACATGCAGCTGTTCCCCCAAAAATGGCTAATTGTTCTCCCCGCTGTGAAGTTAGACAATAAGAAGTGCCAAACTGCATTTGCCATTGCTGATTTTGTGCACTCAGCTGTGGGTTTTATGCATGTAGATTAGTTCCAGATTTATGACGATTTAACTGTTAATGCCTTGTGCTAATCGAGCCAGGTTGTAGTTGCTGTGGAAACTATAACTTAGAATTTTACATAAAGTTCTGTGTTGCATTTAATGCCTTTCTTAAGAAATATTTATTTATTTTTCAGAGGCACTCTTCTATTTAATGCCTTGTGGTGAAAACAGACAGGGAATTGGCGCTGAAAATAAAAGTGCCTTCGGGCAGAAAACAAGTTTCATCAAAGAGAGTAATCTTTCTACAAAGTTGTGATGTCTGGGAAAATAAGGGTTTGTGATAGAATGCCATCTTCACCACAGCTGTATAACTATTATTATAAGTGTGTAACAACTATTATAGCTGCTGCAATACTGTAATAAAGAAAACAGCTGTATCACTTAAAAATGCCCTGAAAATACAGCACTGCAGTTCTCGGGTCTCTAGCCATCCCTTCTGGTGGGCAAAGGAAATCACCGAGGTGTGTTCAGTGAGGGGAAAAAAAAAAAAAAAGGTTGGTGCACAATTTTACCAACTTATTATGGTTTTATTTCATTTCCAGAATACACCAGTGGGCACGCCGATTTTCATTGTGAATGCCACAGACCCGGACCAGGGGGCAGGAGGCAGTGTGCTTTACTCCTTCCAGCCTCCTTCCAGTTTCTTTGCCATCGACAGTGGCCGGGGCATCGTGTCGGTGATACGGGAACTGGACTATGAGGTGACCCAGGCGTACCAGCTCCAGGTCAACGCCACGGTGAGTCTCTTGCTGGCTGATGAGGGGAAGGAGGCGCTTTCTGGAGGGCCTGCCGCGGGGAAAACCACACTGCTTATTTATTTTGTTTCTCTATTCTGGCATCTTCTTAGGAACCTCCACTGTTTTCCTCTTAGAAAAGTATTTTAGCAACAATTTTTAGTGATTTTTCCAATTACTGAAGTTCTTTTGGTGAATACAGACCATTTAAAATCCTCTAGTCTCATTCCTTGTGTATCACAGCTTAGAACAGGTGGATTCACCTGTAGGGGACCCTCTGATCCTCACTCAGCAAAAGCAGAGTTCGGATATCCAAGAGTTGAAATTTTGGTGAACAGAGGAGGAGAACCCAAGGTCCATACTGCAGTCAATAACACAGTACTAGGAGGGAACACCTGGGAGGTGTGTGGCCAGGTGGCCATCATGTTAAATTCATGCCCCACCTGAATGGGAAGCTTCTTTCATGGTCTCAAATCTGGTGAGAGCTCAACAGAGGGGGAAAGTGTGAATGGGAAGCAGCAGACAAGCAGGTAGTGTGTAGGATGTCTCTGTTCCCATCTCAGGTGCAACAGAGGAAGGTGAGATTCAGCCCTACAGTATATCTGACTAGCTCTGCATTCAGAAGAGGGGGGGAAGCCCTTCCCAACCCCTCCAGGCAGCTGGCTAGAGCTCTTGAAGCATGTGATTTCATCAAGATCATTGTCTCGATGACAAATCACAAATGTCACGAGGAGGTGGAGGGCTGCGTGTGGCTGCTTCGCTCTCCATGGCCGCAGAGGCTGGGCACTCAAAGACTGCAGGGCCACAGGCAAACAGCTCAAGCATTCAACCCAAGCTGGGGAAGCTTCTTTTTTTTTTCTGAACCCCATTTCATTTTAAATGCTGCAGTGGAGGCCATGTCTGTCTCTGTTGATGACACACGTTCCCAGGGCGTGCTGTTAAACTGGCTGGTGGGCTACAAAATGTAGGACCAAACACAAGCCCTGGTGGAAAAGTGTCATTCTTCCCTCAATTCCAATTCTTCTTTCCTCAAGGACACAAGGATATGTGTCATCACATCTGCAAGGATGCTGTCTGGGTCCATCCAGCTCCATGTAGCCTCATATCCCTGGTGCAGGTACCTGCAAAGATCAAACAGGGGCATGTCTGGTACTTGCTACTGAATGCGTTCCTGGCTTCTAGTGATTTCTAGCTTCAGGAAGTCAAAAATTTAATGTTTAAGTCTCTGAGCTGGGCTTGATTGCAGCTGTGGGAATGTCTCCTCGACTGGGTTGCAGGGCTCTGGTGATTTCTAGCAGAAAGAGATCCTGAGGCTAAGCTTGGTCCGTGAAGGAGGATGAGAGTTGAGCTTTCGTAATGGGAGCTGGAAGAGCAAAGCAGTCTCTTGCCTGCATGATTAAGAGTTTGCATGGTCCAGAGTGAGAACTGGGGTGATGGTGAATTCAGAGTGGCCTCGAGGGCTGCAAGAAGAGCTGTGGAGCCTTGGTTCAAGGCAGGAGCCATTTCATCCCAGGCACTGTGGCAGCAAGGGCAGAAGGAGGCTGGAAAGGGCAGCCTGAGAGACAGTAGGTGAGGAAATGTGACATGTGCTTGTTTTTGCAGTGCTATCTGTAATCCTTTAACCAAAATTTAAGAGGTGAATGGTAAGGAAAAAAAAAAACCAACCAAAAAACAACAAACATTAGCTGAAGAAACAAAAGACTTGAACCTGATAATGCTAAGAGCAGAGTGTGAGTCAGAAATAAGCATCCATCCAGGCTATAAATGCTGAGGCCTGCAGGTTAAGAGGATAATGTACAAGCTGTGTTGTTGAATATGGTTTAAATTAACATTAATCTTCTGGCAATCAGTTCTTGCCACTGCTCAGAGCTGCTTTGCAGAAGTGTGTGGTAACCTCTAATAGTTGCCTTTCATCACGGTGCTTGATTAGGGGGTGAGGAGAGGTTTGTTTCCTTCCCTCCCTCCCTCCCTCTATTATTCGCTTTGCTCCTGCCCTTGTAGCAAAGGGTGGCAGGTGTCTGGGTCACTTTTGAGCACCCAAGGGACAAGACTCCATCAAGAGAGCTGGTGACAGAAGGACACTACCAGGACAAGCTACTGTTGTGTTAGTTGCTGGAGAAGAGTCTTGCTCTGGAAAAGTGCCTGTGGCTCCATCCTGATGGATTGTGATAGGATAGAAGGGAGAAAACCTCCTTTGTCCCTGGCTTAAAAGCTGGTGCTTTAACCCACCTTTTTGAACCTCTCCCTGAGTTTAGGAAGTAAAAGTTGGTGGGAACTGCAAATAAAATGGAATATAAAAACCAGGATCTGCACAGTTTATGGTGTCACTCTAGAGCAGAAAACAGAAAAGGGATTTCTTTGAGGTGTATAAAAGCTGTGGAGATGTGGTGCTGAGGGATATGGTTTAGCGGTGACCTGGCAGCATTGGGTTAATGGTTGGACTTGATCATCTTAAAGGTCTTTTCCAGCCTAAACAATTCTTTGCTTCACCTGTTCAGAGCATTGAAGTGTTCATGGACCACTGCTGTTGATGGTAAGGTTGCTGTGTGCTTGTGACCTGCTTTGCAGAGTAGGGAGGATGGCTTCTCACCTCCCTCCACCTGTGGAAGCAGCTTGGCTTACCTCAAAAGGCAGCTCCTAGTAACCCCACTCCCTGCCAGTCCCTGTGCAAGGCAGGAGGGAGGGGTTTGCAGTTTATCAGAGCCAAAACCATCAGCCTAGTAGAAAGGAGGTCACTACTGCAAGGAATATCCTGTGGTTCAGGTTTCCACTTCACCTTCCGTGCCAGATCCAAGGCATCCTACAAAACTAGAAGGAGCCCTTGGTGTATGTCCCCTCTGCCACAGCTCGGAGCAGAAAATACAGGAAAGGGTGAAGCTGTGACCACAACACAGTCTGTGGGGCTGTGAAGTGACAACTCAAAGGAGCTGGGGGCTTTGTGGAGTTCCAGCTGATGGAGCCCAAGCTGTGCATATCCCCAATGCTGCGGGGTATGAGGTGCTCTGCCTGTGGTGGGCTGGTAAGAAAGTCTGCTGGCAGCTACACCTGGGTGTCCCTGGTGCAGAGCTGCCCTAGGGTGTATCTGCCTTAGGAGGGAATTTAGATTTTTGAAGCATATGTTGAGCAGTGTTTCTGCTCTTCCATTCAAAATGTGATGAAGACTAAATTTGTGCTGTCTGTATTTGAAGATTAATGCTGGATTGAAATGTGTACTGTATTGCAGCTTAGAGGGAGGTACAGTGGACAATTCCAGCAGGCAGCTTGAAAAAGAGATGATTACCTGGACTATTTGGAAATTTTGACCAAACTGCAACTGTGTGATACTTAACACTGTAGAATAATTTCATTTTACCTGATGGAAATCCTTTCTTTCCTCCTGCCAACCCTTGTTTTTTTTTCAAGGACCAAGACAAAAACAAGCCTCTGTCCACTCTGGCCAACCTGGCAATCACCATCACAGACGTGCAGGACATGGATCCCATCTTCATCAACCTGCCTTACAGCACGAACATCTACGAGAACTCGCCTCCGGTAGGTGATGTGTGAGCCAGGGGCCAAGGGAGGATGGCCCAGGGTGTGGGACAGGGCACAACTGTGTATCCCAAACGAGCTAGAGGGAAACCTCCTCCTCACAGAGACACTCATCCTTCCTTCCACCCATCACTGGTTTGCATCGCTCTGCCCTGACGTTTCCACACTAAAGTACCAATGGTTTGAATCGTGAGACACAAGGAGCATCCAGAGAGGGGCAAAACCTTTGTTTATTTTTTTTTTGTTTCAAGCCAGCTCCAAAATATTTTGCCCTGTATAACAAAAAAGGGATCATAAGCAAGGAGGCTTGGGAAGCTTGAAATTCTAATGAAATCTGTTCCTAAAAGTGTTTTCTTACCTTTTAAAACAGCTTTCTGCTGTTCTTAGCACAGATTCCCCCTGTTTCTTCCCCACAGTGTATATACGTGCCATTTCTAATAGAAAACATGAAAGAAAAATTTAAACGTTCCTGAAATGAGGCAGTTTTGAAAATGCCAGAACCATCAGCCATTTCAGCACTTGGACCGTTTTCCCTCAGGATTTGCTAAATTGATCAAATAATTTTAGTTCTTCTGCAACTTGGTTTGTCAGCAAGCTCGCTGCTTGTGGAAAAAGTCTCCCAGTCTCTAAACAGACCAGGGCTTTTCTTTCACACAGCAGGCAAAAGGGAATGTGGCAGTCAGCTGTGGCTTTTGAGAGCTGTTTGTTCTACTCCCAGCAAGGGTATCCAGGACCTTCAGCCCAAGCACCAGCCCTGCTCAGCAGCATCAGTATTCCCAAGGCACATCTGTGCACCCCACTGCTTTGTCTGTATGGCAAATATTTTTGTCTGTGGATGGAAAAAAACCTTCTTTCCTAAAATCATGGCATGGTTGGCACTGATACCACACGTTCATTCCCCAATGTCTCTGGTGCACTGGATTCAAAGCACATGATACAGTAGTAGAGGGAACCCCAGCTTGCTTCAGTTTATACCTGTTCATTCACTTGGGAGCAAAGTGCTGGCCCTGGCAACACAGAGAGTGCTGGATCAATAGGACTGAGTCCTACTGTCACAGATCCCATGTTCAGACAGCACATTACCTGTCTGCATGTAAAAAAAGCTGCATGAATTAATTCCATGAGGTGAAAGTTTCAATGTATTTCAGTGCTGTTGAGGCTAAGGATTATTTATATGGTGGGCAGTATAAGCTACAGGGAAAAGAAAGCACTACTTCATAGGATCATAGAATAATTCATGTTGGAAAAGAGCCTTGGGATCATCCAGTCCAACCATCAACCCTACTCTGCAAAGTTCACCCCTAAACCATGCCCCTCAAAACCACATCCAAACGAAACCATGTTCCTGAAACCCACCTTTAGGTGGGGGGAAAAAGCCTCCGGTGAAATTATAGAAGCAGGAGTCCCATGAGTACTTTCTGAACCCCAGTTCAGAAAAGGCAGAGATTTACTGGAGAGAGTCCAGCACAGGGTCACCAAGATGCTGAAGGGAGTGGAGATCTCCCTGCTGAGAGGCTGAGAGAGCTGGGGCTCTTTAGCCTGGAGGAGACTGAGGGGGGGAGCTCATCAATGTTTATAAATATGTTAAGGGTGAGTGTAGAGAGGATGGAGCCAGACTCTGCTCAGTGTCATCCAATGACAGGACGAGAGGCAATGGGTGCAA
>JAOEGS010016719.1:2398-13061 GCA_025447755.1 Corythornis vintsioides | reverse complement strand
TCTGGGTGACCCTGCTCAGGCAGGGGGGTTGGACTAGATGATCTTCTAGCTCCCTTCCAACCCCTGACATTCTGTGAATCTGTATCAAAAATTACAGCCTGCATCACCTTTATGGAGAGACCTCGTATCAGGAAGGGGGATCTCTGTCAAATTAATGATACGTATTAAGGCTGGAGCTCAACAATCTCTTGGTGTTGATGCACCAATGCTCATCACAGTTATCCCTGGAACATACAGTGTTAGCAAGAGGCAGAAGAGCAAATCACTGCTGTGTAACCTCAACTAAGGAACCAATGCTCGCCAAGCCATTAGTGGTTTTCTGATGAGTTTAGAGATTCTCATTCCTCTTGGCCCCGTGTAACATCTCCAAAGGCACTGATGTATCCAAGGTGGATAGGTGTCACCAGAGATGCAGTGAAGGAGACAACTGGTGCATGTGGGAAGTACTTTGAGTGGTATTGCACTCTAGTTTGGACCCATCCTTCCCAGGAGAAATCTCCACCGTTGAAACAAACTTTGCTATGGCAAGCCTGGGGATTAACACATGCATTGTCATCTCTTCATACCAAGTCTTCTTATCAGCTCTGCCCTCTCACCCCAGGGAGCCAGTTGCACATGCAGAGTGGAAGCTGACACCGTGCAGAACAGCAAATCTGGGTGAGGGGTGTGGGCTTGGCCAACTTCTGTCCAAAACCAGGTGGAACCAGCAGGCTGCAGAGCATTCATGGGTGATGCTTGCCCTGCTGTCAGGCTCAGCAGGTCAAAACGCTCTTGAGACCTCTCATCCCAGCCCCAAATCTACAGAGCAGACACTCGCTGCTGCTCCATGCGCCTGCTCCCTGGCTCTCTTGCCTCTCCTTTTATCTGTGGTGCACAGCATGTCTGTGTTCCTCTATCAATGTATCGGGTGAGAATACCTCATCTGAAGTGTATACATTACCTAATAAAATCCTTCTTATTTGGGATTATTGCATCAAATTTTAATTTCCTCACTCGAGCAACAGCATGTCAGCCAGCCCGTCAGTGGAGAGCTGATAGAAGGTGAAAAGAGTGGATAAACTGCAGCAAATTACCACAAACAGATCTCTATCAGCCCTTTGACTGGAATTGACTGGAATTAAGAAGTGAGAAATAGGATTTTTTTTTCTTTTTTTTTTTTTTTTGCTGTGGCAGCTTTCTGAAGCACTTCCCCCCACCCCCACCCCCCTCCTCCTGCTGCAACACTGGGCTGTGCTTTGCCTTTCAAGTCCCTAATCCTGTAAGAGAAGAAGAAGAAAAAGGGGTGGAGGGGTGAGAGAGGGGAGAGAAGCACAGTTGTAGCTCTTATTTCTCTCAGGCTGGGATCTGGTAGTGTGATTTAGAAGTATTTTGGGTACACGCTTATTTGGACACTGAGAAGAAAAAAATTCTTATCGGGCAAAGGAAAAAGACGCAGCGGGGAGAGAATTTGCTGTCACTGGTGGTGTTGTATCTTCTTTCTTGATGCTGCTTATCATCCCAGACGTGCCTCAGACGTCTCTCCCAGGGCACCAAAGTGCACCAAAGCTGCCTGCAGCTGTGGAAAAGCTTGGTGACGTATTTTCCATCATCAGTGTCTTTTTGGGTGCCCATCCTGACAGCATCCATAGGCTGGATAGCATCATTGGTGTTCTCTAGCCAGGTTGATAGGGGCTGGAGGAGTGAGGCCATTTCTCCCTGAGATGTTGTGGGTCTGATGAGCCCTTGCTTTTGAACCTCAGCTGGTGGATGGTCCAGACAGCATCGCCACTTCACTTTGAGGATGGAAGAGGAGGAACTCACTTGCTAAGGAACCAGCTGAGGCCTAGGAGCATGTGCTTCATCCCACAGGGAAGCGTGTGAAGTCAAGAGGAGGGGCAAACCCCACTTGTGCTTGGTCCCAAGACCAGCAGTTGTGTTCCCTTGCAATAGCATAGTACAGATGCATGTCAAATATAATTACAACAGTTTTAATTCTTCAGCCCCATCCCTCTCCTCCTCAAAAACTCCTTCAGTTGAAGAAGTAATGTAGAATCAGTGCTATTTTTGCCCTGAAGTCTCAATAGCTCCGAGTTAATTCTTTCTTACAATATTTCCAGCCCATCAGTGTGAACACTTTATTAAAAGCTCAGGATTTTATTAAAAAAGGATTGATTTACCCCTTCCTATCTTCACAAAACCCTCAGATTTTGTTTGGATAATGTGCCTTTCTTTATTTTCTTTGCCTTTTTTTTAAGCATAGGTTTTTCCAGATTATTACTTTTCTAAACCTTCTTCCTCCTTCCCTAGAGGGGAGAGGGTTATTCTGTTCTGGTGCTTTGCTCTCTATCCAACAGCCAAGTCGTTTCTTTGCAGCCACTGTTGTCTGTGGTAGGCAGGCGAGTTGTTGATTGTTATAAGGAATGTCAGGAGTATTTGAGAGTTTCCAAGGGCCACAGGTTTGTTCTGTAAATACTTGGGGTGAGTGCTGGGCAAAGGTGGTGGTGGTGGAAGTGAGTTTGGGGTTTCCATGAGTAAGTGGAAACCTTACCAGGTATGTTTGGCTAGAGAGACCCCTTCAATTGAGGGGTGCAGTTGGCTGACTCAGGGAGCCAGGGCCCAGCATCACCTGCCCTTGCTGTGTCAAGATATAGATAAAGGAATAGAGTTGTGGTCCAGTAGGATTTTGGAAGAGAAATTGGAAGTTGTTGAGCTGTCATTGGTGAGAGTGCTGGTGTGGTGGACAAGACAGTTCATGAGCATCACAGCTAGTAAGAGATGAGTCTGGCCTGTGTGCCTCATCATGTTCTGCATCACATCATCTCACTCCAACTCATGCTGAATAGGAATAATCTTTCCTGCTGACTGTCTTGAGCAATTGTTCTCCAAGGCTGTCTTCATTAGTTGTTAACACTCACTACAGAACCAGGAATTGCTATCAGAGATGTGGATAAACATTATGCATATCCTGGGGCACTTGATCAGCCTCTTTCCAGGAGGATCAAGATTGATCCTAAATGCACTGTGGATGCTCAGGGAGGGATCACCCTTTCCCAGGAGCTGGGATCTGCCAGTCTTGTGGATACTAAAGGACTCTTGTGAAGGAACTGGCAGGAAGGATGGAAACCAGGTGGGGTGTGAAGAGGTGCCCAGGCCCCTGCCCTTGGTTGCAGGAGATGACGTCCACAGATGGTAGGGAGCTCAGCTTTACTCCAGCATGTTTCTCAGCCACTGGTGAAGAGTGGCTAATCCCCTGGAATGGATGGTGAAGAGGCTTGTGGAGAAGTTGTCACACAGGGCTGTAAGGAGAAGAGGGGAGAGACCAAGAGAAAAGAGTGTGAGAGCCATCACCACAGGCTTGCCAAGGATCAGATGAACCTTAGTGTGCTCTCTAGCAGCCCTCTCTCTAGTGATCAGGTGCCTGGTAATTTCTTTCCTGTGGTTGTTTCTGTGGCACATTCTGCTGAGGAACCCAAAGCAAATTCCCCCTCCTCCCCTCCCAAACTTTCCCTGCTGCCCTCATCCTTTTCTCTCTGCCAGCAGCCCTTCCACATCCCTTGATTTCCCACCTGCTTCTTTCCCACTTTTCATGTACTTTCTCTCTATCCTTGCTTCTTTGGAAAGCACAGTTAGTGTTGGTGATTTAGGAGCTCTCCAGCAGCTGCTGAACCTCACCAGCTACATGCTGCTCAGGGTCCAGCGACCCAGGATTTATGGCTTAATGTTCTTGGTTAATAATGTGGATTTACTTAAGGAGTCCATTGAAATGCCCTCAGAGATCAGGGAATGGACAGCCTGCCTGGCCTTAGGAGCTTTCTTTATGGCCAACAGTGGCAAAGCACCTCCTTGGAAGCCAGGGAAGGCAACAAGTCCCTGCTCTCCACCAGTGATGTTTCTGCAGCAGCTGACATTTCATTTGAAGGGGGGAAAAAATAGTTCCAAAAAAAAAAAAAGGCTTCTTTTCCCACTATTACTAAACCAAAGAAAAGAACAGCCAAGCTGTGAATTTTTTTCATACCCCATTAATTATGTGCATGTGCCCATGTTTGTATTCACATGGGCTTTCTGTTATGCGGCAGGGGAAGTGCAGCTTATGGAGCTGACATAAATGCGTGATGTTTTTATTTAAAACCAAGAACTTGGGGGTCACTTTAATGTTCTTTGTTGAGTCTGGAGGACTTCTGGCCTCATGGACCTTTCCACTGAGCTATAAGAAACAGGATAGAGGATGAGGTGGGTGAACTGGCAGTTGCAGAAGCTCTTGCCTGTGGGCAATCCCCCGTTCTCAGCATCTGTCCAACTCTCTTCGTGCTTAAAGGTTTCAATTAAAATCTCTGCAGCTCAGTTATGCAGCTGGGTGCCAATGGCCAGTGTGAGCATCCCTCTCTGCCTGTGGTGCTTTGTTTGAAGAATGCAGGGGAAAAAGAGGACCAGTTGAAACTGGGAAACCAGCAGTAGGTAATACTGGTGCTGTGACCAGTGCTGAAGGTCATGGAGAGAGGAAATTGTTGCCTCCAGTTCTTGAGAGACTGCAGAGAGACTGTGGCAGAGGAGCGTGTGGTTTTGCCTGCCATCCAGAGCCTCTGCAGCTGTGGCGCTGTGAGGAACAACATCTTGACTTTGCCAATGCTGCACCTTCAGTTCCTCCTCAAGCACTGATCGCTGTGCTTACTACACTCACCTCAGCCTGGAGAAGAGAAGGCTCCAGGGACACCTCCTTGTGGCCTTTCAGCACTTAAAGGGGACCTACAAGAAAGTCGGGGACAATCCTTTTAGTAGGGCTGCTTGTGATAGGACAAGAGGGTGATGTTTTTAAACTATAAGAGGGGAGATTTAAGCTAGAGAGAAGAAAGACATTTTCTACTCTGAAGGTGGTGAGAGCTTAGTCCAGGCAGCCCAGAGAGGTGGTCGATGCCCCATCCCTGGCACTATCCCAGGTGAGGTTGGCAGGGACTCTGAGCAACCTGCTCTGGTGGCAGCTGTCCCTGCTTCCTGCAGGGGCATTGGATGATTAAAAGTCCCTTCCAAGGATGTAGTCCATGGTAAGAGTTAGAGTGTCTTGGCAGGGAACCCCAGCAGTGGGGTGGCTGTAACACGTGTCCCCTCTCCCTCCCCAGGGTACCACCGTGCGCATGATAACAGCTATCGACCAGGACAAAGGCCGTCCCCGTGGCATCGGCTACACCATCGTCTCGGGTAAGTCATGGGGGGGACGTGGTGGAGACCCCAGAGGGGACAGAGGAGCTGGCTCTGTAGCAAGGCTTTGTGCATCTCGTGCCTGGGAAATCTGAAAGCTTCTACCCCTTGGAAAAGCTTTCTTTGCTTCTGGTGTTTCGGAGCACGTTGTTTGTGCTTCTCCCTCTCCTCAAGCAGCAGACATTATTCCTACCGAATTAGACATCATCTCCTGGTGAAACCTTTCAGTGCTAACCAAGAGCCAAAAAGGGTTCCCCCTCGCACGGTGGAGGAGACTTGCAAAGGGGCTGGCGCAGAGCTTCGGCTGGCAGCGCGGCCGTTATTGTTTAGGGAGAGAATGGGACTGATTAGGGGCTGAGCAGCTCCTGGTGGGGTCTGCAGCATTTCCCGAAAGCCTCTGTGCCGAGGGCCGGCCTCCCAAGGCACTGCTGGAGCTTCGCAAGCTGGGAGGTAGGGGGCTGGACCCGCAAGGGTGCTGGTCTAGAGAATGAAGCTTAATTAGAGCTGTGGAGGGTTTCTGCTTTCTGAGAGCCGCGTGGATTGATCCTGCCTTCACAGACTGGGCTCTGCAGTCTGAAGGACCTTTTGTAGCACGCACGGGTAGCTTGCTGAAACTGCGGTCACTGGGCAGTGCTTGGTTCCCAAAGGGAGTGTAGCTTGAGGACATCCCTTTGAGGGAAGGTCTGCTAGGCTGGTTTGACCGGCAAACAACAGACTGTTTCAGTTCACAGGAGAATTAATTTTCAAAGAAAGGTCGGTCTGGGGTTTCCAGTGCTGAACCCTACTTGCCGTGCTACTGGTTCTGGGGAGAACTTCCTTGAAGCTCCAGAAGCCCAAACCTTTGTTCTCAACCTCTTCTGATGGCAAAAAAAGCCAGGGGCCGGGCAGTCTAGACAGGTGTTTCCAGGCAAAACATAACTGCATTTTGGAGACACCAATGTCTGGAGCTGGATCTGTCTCATTTAAGATGCCATGAGGTCAGAGAGTCTCTGCCACATCCAAGACAAACTTCAATGCTCTCTGGGATGCATTTGTGTGTTGCTTTGGTGGGACTGTGCCTTGAGGACAGACAGATTAACTCTGGTTAACCCAGGAGTGTGAGGGCTTTCTGGGGCAGGGTTGTAACCTTATTTCTCCAGCACTGCTGAGGGGGACCTTCAGAGTGAGAAATAAGCAGCAGTGCCTCCTCTCCCCACTATGCCACATACTTTGAGAGCTGGCTGGCATCTCCTTCGAGCTACACGTGTGGAAATAATTTCCCAGTTTTTCTCCACCAAAGCCCAGCCATTACAAATGCTCTTTTAATCAGCCTCTTGGGTCAAGGTGATTTCACCCCGACTTTCAAGTCCACTGATACTGACTGTGAGTATCCAGGTCAGTCTGCCTTTGAAGATACAAGGATTATTTATTCCTCTAATTCCCTCTGCAATTTATTCTGATGTTCCCCTGGCATGAATTAAATGAGAGATTTCCCCAGATTGTGTGTATCAACTGGCCAAAGTGCAGCAGGGACTTTTTTTTTCTGGCTTTCTCATTGGACAGAGGACTGAAACCTCAGCCTAAGTTTTCAGAGGCCACTGAATTAGCTTTGAAGGTGATAAAAGCCTTCAGCTTACAGAAACCTCACCCGGCTCAAAATCTAAGGATGGTCAGCAGCTGGGAAATCACCCTCATCCTGATCATACATCCTCATTTGGGCATCTGCTGATAGCCATGGACCCTTCTAACTCAATACGGGTTATGCTGTAGGTACCTAATTTTCCCTTTGTCAGCACCAGTGCAATGTAAACAGCTCTGGGTTTCCAAGAACCTTAAACCTGCAGAAACAGCCATGCAAGCTATGGAGGGCTCATTTGCTAAATGCACCTATATGCTCACAGGCACGTCACGCTCTCTGCTCATTGGGCAGTCACGGCTGCTCTACTGAATCAAGGAAACAAACCATCAGAGCCTGAGTTTTTACCTGGAACGTTCACACATGCTCTTATTTTCACATCTGTCTTTGGTTTTCCTGTGAAATAGCCCCAAGGTCCCTTTGTGAGCATCCCCCACTCGGTGCCAGTGAAGTCGTCAGCCTGGCAGTATGGAGGGCTGGTGGAAGGGAGCCAGGTACACTCCGGGATCCTGGTGGCAGCGGGGTGCAGAGTGACAGGCAGATCAGTGCAAACAGCCTCGCCTCTCCCTGTGTGTGCCAAGAGCTTAATCCCTGCCCCTGGTCCCGCCTGGTGGGGGGGCAGCTCTCGTATCAGAGGATCGGGAAGAACACATCAAAGAGTGATTAAACTGCTTTGCATTATTTATTCTTTTTTCCTCAAACATGAGAATTGCAGAGTGTTTTCACAACTGGCCAGGAGACCTGCTCCTGTCAGCACCAGCATATTGCAGCCTGTGGATGGAGCAAGGGATGACTGCAGACACCTGCTGTCACCTCCTGCCTACTCCTTGCCCTGCCTCTGACTGCATGCACGGGGATCTTCATCCCTGAAGCAAGGCATCAGGGTGCTCTGGGCCCACTTTGAATGGAGTTTGTTGCTCTCCAGCTGCATACAACTGCTGGACTGTGGCTGAGGGCAATGAAAACATGGTCATGGGGCAAACAGTGATGATTTTTTAAGTCAGCATGCTTCCCCCACTCTGCTCAAGGCTTTATGCTTCCCATGATTTCCTGTTTGCTTTTGAAAGAAGCTGTTGCCTTCTGATGTCTGAGAGTCCAGAGATGGGAACTGGCAGCTAGCGCACCTCCAAAATCCTGCTCACCCAAGGCAAGCAGAATTTCTTTTTTGGCAGACAGGTAAAGCCTAATTTATTTGTCATTATCCTCAATAATGATGGTAAAGGTCAGCGAGCAGATTTTGTGCCTGAGCTGGTAAATTTTTATGACAATTTTGAAAAAAAAAAAAAAAAGCAGACTAACATATTGGAATGGGGAAGCAAATTAAATTAGAAACCGACCGTAAGCAGAAGTGCAGCTGATGTGGAGGTAGTAATTACACCTGGCTGCTCAGCTCATGTGCACGAGGGGAGCCAGCAGTGTTGCTGTGCCTGTCTCACAGCTCTCCCAGGTGTTGGGGCACAGGGCTCACATGAGACTGGCCTGATTTTCCCAGATGGGGTTTGAAAATACGGCAGTGAGAGAGATGAAAAGCAACCTAGTTGTTGGTTGTTCCTTCTGTGTTCCTGTTTAAAGCATTGCTATGAGCTGGAGGCAGGGTATAAAAATGCGTCTGGTATTGTCAGTGTCCTGTTCAGCCCCATCCTTTAGGTAGCTGTACCTCAGGATATACTGCAGCAGCTCTTATTTATATAGTTATCTCCAGCGCAAGGTCCTCCTGTGACAGGAAAACAATAAAACTAAAAGATTAACCATAACCACATAAAATAAGACTTTAAGTTCTAACTTTATGCCACCAGTTTACAAAGTTGTTAAGCCTGGAATGACAGAGGAGTGCTGTGCTAGCTGTGCTGTAGCTTTTGTTCTGCCTGCACTGGGATTCATTCCCACATCCTATATGGAAAAGCCATTCCATGGTTTCTCCTCCTTCCTTCCAATCCTCCTTCCTTCCAATTTCTGAGTGTTTTAGCTCTCAGAAAAACATGTGTTTTTTCACCCTGTGTTTTGCAAGGAGTAAGATCACCTCCCTGCAAATGGCCACTGAAAAAAAGAAATCCAAACAGACCTTGTAGTTCAAGCCCCTCCTGCCAACAAGCTTGAATCCTGGGTTCAATTTTGGGCCTGGGGTTGTTGAGCCTGGAGAAAAGGAGGCTCAGGGGAGACCTTCTCACTCTTGACAACTCCCTGAAAGGAGTTTGGAGCCAGGTGTGGTTGGTCTCTTCTCTCAAGGAACAAGTGACAGGATGAGAGGAAACACCTTCAAGTTGCACCAGGGGAGGTTTAGGTTGGACATCAGGAGAAATGTCTTCCTGACAAGGGTTGTCCAGGCCTGGCCCAGGCCAGGGGTGGAGTCCCCATCCCTGGAGGGTTTTCAAAGCCATGGAGATATGGTGCTGAGGGAAGTGGTTTAGTGGTGCCCTGCCGGTGCTGAGTTAATGGCTGGACTTGATGATCTGAAAGGTCTCTTCCAACCAAAATCCTCCTGTGATTTTATGACAGGCTGGTCGGTGTCAGGGCTCCCATCACTCCCATAGATATTTCTGCTGCTCTTCTCAGGTGAGGCAGCCCGCAGCTGGTGCCCTGAAAACACCCTCTCTCCCTGGTTTCCCCAGATTCTTTGACAGGTTGGACATACTCAGCCGCTGAGGTCAGGGCTCTGTTTGAAGGACAGATAATTAATCCAGCAAAGTAATCCGCAGTTCCTTTTTGGCAGATTTATGGAGATAGCCTCTGTACTGGGGACTCTGCCTCATCATCTTTCATTTCCCGGGCAAAGCAAGTGAGTTGTATAACACAACCTGTTCTAGATAAGGCTTTTCATTTAGGGGAACTCTCTGCTCTAACAGAGATTGATTTTCCCGGTGGAAAATGGCGGGACCTCGGCGCTTGCAGCAGGCCCGGGCCTGCAGACAGCCATGTACTTGCACATTTGCTGCTGCTGCATGTCACCTGGGGTGTAGGGGATCCTTCATCTCTTCAAGAAAAGGATTTTTATTGTGAATTAAATGGCAATTAATACGTAGGAGGGGACTTTGGCCGGTGCTCTCTTGCTAGGAAAATGGTTTGTATGACTGCAGTCTTTGCTCACTGGCGGTAAACTGGGAGTTCCATTTATTTCCAGGGTAGTCAGGAGACTTTTTGTCTCCTGGCATGAAGATGTGAAGGCAAGCTGTGCTGCTGAGGTGGGCATCAAAGGGTTAAACCAGGGGAAAGGGTCCTGGGGCTCTGCATGATCCTTGAACATCAGTCTCTGCCTGACTGACACATTTCAGGTGTGGTGATGGATGGCCAAGGAGAGATTGCACAAGGGCAATCCATATGTCCTTCCTGGGCCTTGAAAAGTCCTGCAGGAGAGAGAGGGGAGGGAGTGTGGGGCTTTCAGTCAGGGAACTGGTCCTCAGGGCTTTTCACAAACCCTTAGAGCAATATTTTTTTTTTCCCCCGAAGATGATTGTTTTAGGAGACAGATGCAGTTTCTGGCAAAGTGCTCTCTTCCTAAAGCTGGTACTTCCCAAGGGAAGTGTGAATTAAAAATCATTATTTGCACAATGCAATAGAAGTGCAAGTTACAAAAGCAAGTGGGAAGTGTGTCTGAAAAGAGTTGTTCTCTCTCTGTCTTCTGGTTGTCCTGCTAAGGAACAGAACATCAAAAAGATGGACGTAGAAGTATAAAAATCAATGCTGCAGCTCTCAGAACATTTCATGTGGTCTTAACAGACCTGGAGTTCTCTCTTGCCTTATTTTTGAATGTGTAGCACAAACCCTTGAGGTGGGGTTAAAGGCTGTTCCCAGCCCTCAGCTGCTGACTCATAGATTCATAGATTCATAGATATTAGGGGTTGGAAGGGACCTAGAAGATCATCTAGTCCAACCCCCCTG
>JAOEGS010016718.1:0-15808 GCA_025447755.1 Corythornis vintsioides | reverse complement strand
CTTGGTCTAGGTGATCCTGCTCAGGCAGGGGGGTTGGACTAGATGATCTTCCCTTCCAACCCCTAATATCTATGAATCTATGAATCTATGAACTTAGTTACTTAAGTGAAACACTTCATTTTTCTTATGTACGTATATATGTATTTGTACACACCATCTTTATGTGGAAATATTTAAAATATGGACATAATGTAGAGCCAGATGAGTCTTTAGTCTTTTTAGGCTGTTTCTCAACCAGCCTGAAACTTACATGATTCTGAGCAGCACCACATGTTTTCTGTGGCTTCCTGCTTTGGAAGGAGAACAATCTTCACAGCAGATTTTAGAATTATATTTTTTTTGTCTCAGTGCTTCTTGCTTAAAATTTTGCTATAGGTGGCTACATCTCTCATATGATCTGTGGTGTCACAGGCTATGGCTCTTTAACCCAAGAAGTTTTATACCACCTACTCCTACACAATGAAATCACAATTTAAGTGTCTGAGGTCTCTCAGTGTAGTTAACTGACACCTGAAAGGAGACAATCAAAGAAAGATGACACAAGCAGAGAGTATGATAAAAAAAAGTTTATATGACCAGTAAACGTCAGATTCAAGTGGAATGATTTGCAGATAGCAAATCATTAACTTACTCTAACACTCTTTAAAGATCATCACACTGAAAGATGAAGAAACAGAAAGATTGCTTTCAGAAGGGCATGATAGCAAATACAGCATCTCTGTAAGGCTTTAAAGCTGCCTAGAATTTGTTGAAGCATCCAATACAGCAAATCTAACACAATATCAACTTAAATGTTAAATATTCTAAATGTATTTTGTATCAGAATAGCATTTTAGTAGAAAACTTTCTTCATTGCAAGATGTCTGTTTTCATCTTCTCATATATATAAAAAGCAACCTGGCCTAAAATTGTAGCTGCCATACAAAAATGGACATTAAATACTGGCTATACTGTTTTAAAAAACATAAATGTGTTCAGTCATGTACAGGATCTAGAAACCAAATTAGCCATGGTTTTATTGCTGTGACAAAGATCCCCCCTTTTTGGGTTTCTTTTTGTTTGTGGTTTATTTTGGTTTGTTTGCTTGTTTGTTTTTAGTGGGATTTTCTATAGAATGATAAAGGCCTAAGCACTGTTTGCCCTCTACCTGTCACTAGGGTGTCCTTTGGCCCAATTTCCCTCAAAACTGTGCTGCAGAAAAACTAAGAGAACAATGTGAAGATTTTTGACATCTGCCTGCACTGTGCTGGAAGCTGAACAACTTATTTCAGAATAGAGAAGGAAAGTTGAGAAAGGAACACTGAGGCACATGAAGTAGATTTACACAGTCAAAACATCCTTCCAAAATTCTGACAGAAAAAGTTGAAGAAATACTTTTTTTTGGGAGCTCTTTTTCACTGAGATTTCAGGGTTTACTGAAATTATGGTTTCAGAGTCTTTTCAACAGCAAGGAAGAGAAGTTTTCTTTCAAATGGAAGCTATTAGTCACATATACTCTAAAAGATTGGATCAATTATTGGAAGTCTTAAAACAAAGCTGTCAGATTTGGCAGTGCTGAATGAGAAAAGGAGCATTTCATGATTCCTCCCATGAAAAGCTCTATTTCCCACCTGATAAAACTACAGACTGAAAAAAAAGACCTATGTAGAAGAGGCAAAAGAATTCCAATAGGTCTTTTCATCCCTTTGTAAAATACTCTCCAAGGGGGTAAGGGGAAGAAAAGCTCACAGCACCAACTGTTCCAAAACCACAACCAAGAAGAATCTGGGTAAGGTTTAAATGCTGGAGATTTTTCATGTCCAGACAAGTTGTGACATTCAAAATCTAAGTTGCTAGTCACTCAAGTGAAGCTGTAAGAAAATAGCAAAGAATCTCCTTTTTCTTAAAGAATTCCCCAGTGATGAATGAGGATCTGGGAGAGAAAACAAAGATAAATACATGACTAATACTGATTTGTTCCAAATACCCTGATTTGAACAGCACAGAAGAACTGGTTGCACAGTCCTAGGTAAAAAAACCCCATTTGACTCAGAGCATCCCAAGAGGAAGTGTTAGAATTCACTCCAGTTAACTGTTCTGATAATCTGTCCAGCTAATATCTCCAAGGAACCTAACTTGGGCATCATGGACCAGAAAAAAATGTCCTAAGGCTCTTGGAATACTTTTACCACCAGGGTTTCTTTCTAAAATGTAGGGATTGTGGTGGCATCCAGACAAAAGGATTATGGAGAGATTATAATTTCATTTTATTGCCAAGTACAGTGAGATTCTTTCACTCTATCCAAAAGTTGTCTTACCCTGACTCACAAGACTACTTGAAATTTTCCATACTGAATCTTTTTACAAGCATGGAACTCAGTTCATTTGGATTTGGAGGTATTAGGTTCCTATGTTGCCTTATCATATGAATCTTATTAATAATAATTTAAGAATGGTACTCCCAGAAATATCACAAACTTTTACCATGAAATAAAAGATCCTTTTCAGAAACAGACTTTACCACTGGACAAAATGCCATGTCTTAATACTATTCTAGGGCCCATAGATATTAAAAACATGTAATAAATTGCTCAAAAAGTTGAAGTGAAACACGTCCACTCTAAAACCAGCAATGTAACTCTTTCTAAAGTAGAATTAGGTCTAATATATATATAAAAAAATAGTTTCTGAATACAGAGATAGTAAGTGCAGCTAGATGTGTTCATTTTAAGTAACTTCATCCTGAACATTGTTACAACGGAGGAGTTATAGGAATGTTTGCTAGGCATCAAGTTCCTTGGCAGTGAAGAAAGAGGTTTCCAAAGGACCATGCACACATCATGTTGGCTCCCATCTCTTACTCCGTTGCTATTGGCACCACACAGATTTCTAGTGCTATGTTACAACTGCTCTTCACATCCTGAAGGAGCCGCATTGCTGTTCTGGGACTGCAAGTGAGCTGCTGTTTGTGAGAGATTTTGTTTGTGTTGGAATAATTTATGGCTACTAGTTATGATTATATTCCAGTGAAAACGTACAAAGTGATGTGACTTCACTGTTACAATAAATAATTACTAGGTCTACAAAGGCTTGGTGTACTGTCCTACAGTGGCTAAATAAGGGGGTTATATTATTTATTCCTTTCATATTCACTCATAAACTCACTGCATTTTGTAATCCCTACACAAGTGACCTGATCCTAGCACTATCATTGCAACAGTTCAGGGTTTCACAGGCAGTAGTTCTACTGGATTAAAATGTTCAAGGTTGCCTTAGGGAAACTTCTACCATCAGCAAGTTTCAAAGAGAACAGCTTTACACCCAGTTTAGATCTGGAAAAGTAAAAACGAGTGACTTGTGGGGATGAAACTAACACTTTGAAATAAAAAACAATCCTGTAAGAAAGAATTCTGCAAAAATTTAAGAATAGAACAAGGGGAACAATGGATACCAATAAAACATGTACACTGGAATGAAGAGAGCATATTCTATTGGTGATCTGTAATCTTTGGGTTATTTATTTTGGTGAAAAGTAAAACAAGACCAAGAATTAAGGTAGAAGTTACATGTAATTTACTTGATAAGCAAGTGGGTGGCATGCTATAAATGGAATATAAATCAATCCTTGGGAAAACAGTACTCCCAATTTTTCAAAGATAAATATAAATTTATCAGTACACTTAGGCAAACTACTTTTAAAAATAACAACCACCAAACATTTCCAAAAGTACAGCTGTTTACACTGATTCAAATGACTACAAATATTTGTATTGTTTACACAAAACTACAGGTAGGGATAACTGAAGGCAGCTGAAATTCAGTCTTGGTTGTACCACTCAAGCACTTATCTTGAAGTATGTGCTGCATAGATTTTTTTTCATGAAAATAAAGAGGGATTCCAGTGTGAGTACAGGCATTCAGTCACTGTAACTCCTGTTGGAAATCAAGAGCATGCCATGGATGACCCAACACAAATGGGAGGAGATACTGAGTGAGAGCTTTGGTTCACTGTAAGCATATCAAGCATAATGGTAGAAGAGATTATGTAGAATATGCAATGGTCAAATCATATGTTAGTGCCTTTGGGAAGTCATCAGAATAATGAAGTGTTGGGGGGGGGGATTTAAATAATTAATGAGTAATAATTACACCATCTATTAGATAACTTTATTTGCATGTTTTAAATTAAAACTATTAATCTAAAATCCCTCACTTTATCATGAAAGAAACAGGTAAGATTGAATAAAATTGAAAAAAATATAAAAATTTTCAAGAGTTATAAGACCTCTTGGTTTTACAAGCTTACAGAATTCAGCTTACTTGAAATTATGTGCAGCATAAGTGGGTTTGAATGATCAGACTCCTACAACTAAAAAACCTCATTTATGCAGCTTTCTGAAATTCTAGATATAGTTTAGTAAACTTTTAAGTCATATCTGCACTGAACTTCATAATTACAGAAGTGTCCAAGTACATTTAATTATAGTCGTTTTTACATTAAAATGGACATGTATTATTTATGATGGGGCTATAAAATATGCATTTATGTAATCAGAGGCAAGTCAGTTTATCTGGTGGGTGAAGACAGCTGCACATGTACTTTGCTCCTGCATAGTGCCAGTCAGGGCAGAAGCTCCACAGCCACGAGATGCATTTAAATTCCATAGCTTCCACTTCAGAGGCAGCTTGAGCCTGGCTGGCTATTCTAACTAGCCTAAGCCATACCAAAGTAGTTTTTTACAATTGCCATTTTTGTTGAAAAAAACCCCAAACACCAGAATTCCACATGAATTCAATGTTTAGAATGCCAAACTGGCAATTTGTCTTCATTTAGTGGTTCTTTTAAGCAAAAGTGGTAACCTCTATAGTGAGCATGAAGCTGGAAAAAGTGGTATTCAGGAATTAACAAGTAAGATGACATGTAACAGAGCCCTTTTTTTGTGTGTATTTAAAATCTGAGCTCTTGTCCAGAGTGACAGAAACCTAGGTTCTCTTTTTTTTTTTCTGAGAGGATTTGGGTTCACAGATGAAACCCTGTGCTCTAAAAGAATCCAGGGTGGAAATTCTCTTGAAAAATTGCAAAATTGCTGATCTAACTGAAATAAAAACACTTTCACAGTCATGGGATGGTTTCAATAAAGATGACGTGGCTTTTTGGTTGGAGCATAAGCCTTGATGTGAGAAATCACTCTGTTTCTTTGCACCTGAGCAGAATTCAGCATTGTTCTGAATTCCCAGATACAAAGGTGAGAAAACATCAACATTTATCACTCAGAAATCTCAAAGCAAATATCAGATAGCATTTGACTTATGGATTTTCTAGAAATTGTAATTCTAAGAATGTGGTTTAATGTTTACTGCAATTATTAAATTTTCTCTGCAAATAATGGCAGCTATTCATACCAAAAATTCAAGGTTGTTTTATCAAGTACTAAAAGGATTTCTATTTAAATATTTCTGCATCCAGTATATTTTCAAAAACTTCAAAACCGGTCAAAACAACTTTGCAGTAAATTGCATTTTCTTTTATGAGGTTTCAGCTACATTTAAATGACTTGAGATTTTTCGATATGGAAGTTACTATATTTAACACTATTAGAGTGTTTCATAGCTGTTTATGATGTACAAAGAACTCACACCTGTCTTCTCTGATCTTCTCTATGACTAGCACAAGCTTGTGCAACTTGATTTTGGGTATGTAGTTGGATTACATCCTCAAGAGCTGCTTATGCACTTCGTGATGGTACAATCTAATGCAAAGTAGACTCAGTAGAAGGCTTGAATGCACATAATTTGACTAATTATTTCAATGATGTTGTCATTTTCATCTCTTTAACATCCCGACCTTTGCTACCCATCTGCTGTTTCAAGAAATGGAAACTGATTCTATTCTCATCACTAAGGTCTTGGGAAGACACTCAGATGAATCTGAGAGTAAAGCTGCTTTGGTTCTTTTCTCTTTGCAGTATTTGTAAAGCTGTAAAAAGCAGTACTTGCCAAAGGTATCAGATGAGAAGAAATCTGCAAAGAACTGGAGTGACCAATTAGGAAAATAGATATAGTCACAGTCTTAAACCACAGTCTGTGCTGTTTAAAGATGTTGAGCTTACCTATGCATACTAGATCCATAAAACCATACATTCCATAGCAGATTTGAAAAAGGATGTCCTTTCTTTGCCATACTGCATAAGGGCTGAAGGCTGACCATAGAAGCCAAGTCACACTTGCTACTAAGAACAGAGATCCTAGGATTACAGCAACCATCTGCACTTTCTCAACCAGTGTTATAGTAATGCTTTGCCACTAAAAGAGAAACAAAGTTGTATAAGATAAAAATGTTATTTTCTGTGATTGCACATTCAACTACACTTTTTTTTCCATAATTCAGAAATTATTTTAATATTTATACATATCTTCATAGATCTTTACTAATAGCCTCAATACTGACATTTTATATCTTTTTTTCCTATTTCACTTGTAGTTAAAGTTAAACTAATAGCAGCTTCCCCATCCCCTCCAGCATCAGTATCATCACCATCTAGCTTGTGAACTTCAGAAGACTTAATAGATTTATATCTGTTTTGTATACATAGTAAAAGAAAAAAATAGGAATGGCACATAGCCTTTCATATTTGTAGGATGATGCATAGAATAAATATATATAGAGAGAGAAGACAATACTAAGTATGTTTTATAGTGACAATTTTCTATTTCACCTCTCTGAAATCTGAAGCCATTTTTTACTTCCCTGCTGCTCATCAGGGAAGTCCAGGACATACCAAGGGAGTTGATTTTCTCTGCATATACCAGTGTCAAAAGTACAAAAAGACACCTGAAATCTTCAGGAAGCAACCTGAAGACTCAGGAGGGGCCCTGAATAGAGGTAGAATGAACATTTCAGTGCACCCCAATGTGTCCACCTTTCCAGGGAAGGATGAATCCTCCATATTTGAGGTGACTCAGATTTATGCCATGCCAAGTTTTAAATATAACAGAGTATGCTTACTGAATTCTGTCAAGACAAAATAGAAATAAAATTCTGTTCTTTCACTATTCCAGAGCTCCTGCACAGACCTTGTTTTTGAACATTTCTTCCCCCTTCTACAATTGCAATAGGGAACAGGTGGAGAAAGCTACTGCCCTAAGAGCTTTATTACCTCTTTTCCCATCTGGCAAGAATTCTTCCTTTTTCCTGATAACTTTATGAAAGCTTTCTCTTTTTACAAGCAACTGGGTCTCTGGTACTGCATGATTGAAGGACCAGAGAATAAATCAGGTTGTGGGATTCAGTTCAACTTTCTGCCCAAAACAGGGTCAGGAGCAGACCATGTTGCTCAGGGGGTTGGTTATTCAGTAGCACCTTGAAAATCTCCAAGCAAGGAGACCGTTCAGTCTCTATGGGCAACCTGTTCCACTTCTTGTTTCTTTCATAAAAAAAAAAAACAAACAACCCAAACAAACACTTCTATCCAGTCTGATCTTCTTTTGTTCCAACTTATGCGCTCTTCCTTCCATAGCACCACTGTGAAGAGTCTGGGTGAGCCATGAGGTCCTCTGCCCCTTTCCTCTCTTTCATCTTCCATTAACTTTTCTACTGTTGCCTAATTTGCACAACTGGTGCCCCGTGCCTCCTCTTGCTGCAGTCTTCTGAATAGAACAGTACAAAAAGATACTGAAATTTCAATTTGTAAACCTCCTATCTTGTAATACTATCCTTTTATAATTAATTTACGCAACTCACACTAGCTATTTCATTGCTCTTCAGGGTTTGGAATGGGGCTACTCATATTAAATAAACTTTTTTATGGTAAAGCAACTATGGATACTCATTTTCTTTGTTAGAATTTTTGTGTAATATCAAGGAAGGTCATTAACAAGTGGTGCATAACAGAATGGTGTGAGCTTCTCATAACTCAGATATTACTTGCACACAGCAGTTAAATGTCAGGAGTGAAATTCACAAATCTCTGTTTAGATTTTTAGCTGATGCCAAATAGTTTGACTTGGCAGAAAACTGTCAGAAGTGCTATTGTTTACATATCTCTTGCTATCTTCTTTCATTATCAGTGTGAAACAGACCAGTAATAAATTTGTCCAGAATGCCTGAAATCACAGTGCATTTACACAAAGTTAAGCTTAACTGTCACAAAATATTAAACAGCCAAAATCATGACAGAAGCTTGACCTCTGATTCTGAATTAGCATATCTGAAGTGTGACTAAGCAGCCATGCCTTTGTTGCAGTGTCACTCTCTCCTTCTTTTTCACCTTTCCCCAATTTTGCTGATGCTTTGTCCAGGTTATCTAAGTACTGAGCCATTATCTTATGATGGCTTTGATCTTATGCTTCTTGCAGTACTGTGACTGCTGGTGTACAATATAACAAGTCAGAAAGCTGGGTGTCATTTTCAGTGTTCACAAGCACCAGTAGCGTTGTGCATGTAATTACTCCAGAGGATTTCAGACATTCATTATAAGATTAGATAGAAAGAGTTTCTGATGTTTTGTATACTATAAAGGCAACCTTGTTTCTTTTTTAAACAGAAAAGGCTGTCATATTTATGATATTTAGTATCTAAATTGCCACTTTTTGTAATTAAGCATGACATCTCACACATTTGTTAAAAATGGAGTCTTATAAGTAACTGAGTAATCAAAACCATGGCTACTCCAAACTATTAGAAAAAAAAAATCTGACTACTGATTCAAGCAACAACACCTACTAGTTTGTAGTTGTGATTGTGTAGCAGTACCTGAAAAAAAAAATGAGGCAATTGACTTCTAAATTTGTGCTGTTTATTAGATTTAAAAAATAATAAACTATATAATTATAATATTAATTATTAATAATTGCAGGGAGCATACATTATATTCTTATAAATGTGCCTCTTTTTACTCTGTTTTAATTATTATACATAATATATAATCAACTATAATGAATAAATGAGTTAATTCTTTCATTAGGCCAAATTTTCAAGCAGTATGCTATTTACTGTAGTCTGAAATGTTATGATTATGACTAAATTGTCTTAAAGTGAAGATTTATTGCTAATGGTTGCAGAATCAAATTGATTTGCTAAATGTAATCTAATTTTTGGGCATGCTCTGATAGATTTTGTACAAGCCAGGATTGTCTTTTTCATGATTGCATGGTAGTAGATAATAACATGATATTATTTTTATCCTGCCTTTTAACCTTTGCACAAGATACACGTAGTCTTACTTAGGGATTAGACAAGGCAACAACTTGGGATATGTCTTTAGTCATTTTGTTGCTCTCAAAATCCGATTTTCCTGTGTTTTCTATCTTAAAAAGAATCACATAAAATCAGGATTGCCTCTGTCTTCTTGTTGTGCATCTTCCAGATTTTAATTTGCAAATTCTGATCCTATTCCATGAATTCCTTTTTGTTCGGGGCCAAAAAAGGCCTGAAGCCTATATTTGTACTCAGCTGGTTCCTGTTGAGGTTGCACCTTCCACTGCTGAAACATTAATATAATAGTTTTCTTTCAGTCTTCATTTGGTAGACTGGGAACTTTGAACTGTAAAATTACAGTTATATGCATTTTAAAGTGGCATTTCATCCACCTTCATGTCATTTCCATGCCACTTTTGAAGGAAAGGCCTTTCCATGGTCTCTTTTTCAGCATCCAGAACCCATTGAACAGGCCAGCGTCAGAAATAATTCCTGATGCTTTGTACCACACTAAAATCATCTCATCCCTATGGAGGAGATGTGAAAAGCAGAATAAATTTCATTTGCTTTCTTTTTGGTTCAGTTAACATTTAAATATTGTATAGGAACTGTAGTGTTCCAATAAATTACTTGGAAGTTCTATTTGAATACCTTGAGTACTGTGTAGATCTCAGTTACTAAAATAGTATCTTTAGAGGCAGAAGTTTAAAACCTTGCTTTAGCTCAGGTGAACAAAAGGGAATACACCAAACACTAGACTGTAGAATGTTGTCAGGTAAACTTCCTCTGCTTCCTCTTGTAAAAATTAATTATTCATAGAGTCCAAAAACCAGAGGAGTAGACAGCACTTTCAGAAAGTCCATCCAGCAGATGAAATACGACTTTCAGTAAATGAGCTGGGTACTTGAGTACTTATCAATAAGATAGACAGGAAGACATCAACAGAAATGTTCAAGAACAGATAATTCCTCTGTATTCTGACTGGTGACCAAGCATTTTTGTGCAAGAGGCTTGTTCTGTCCCTCCATGCTGAGCAATTTTCTCTGCATCTTTGTTGAGTGCATTAATGCCATTACAGACAGTTTCTTTCCCAGGAGAGAAGGAAAAAGCAACTCCAGAACTCTTTTTTATACCATCTGTTTGTGCCCAGAGAGAATTACAGAGTTGCAAAGGCAAATGTTTTAACCCTCCTAACTCGGCAGCATGAAAATTGTTATGATATAATCTGAGACTTACTTCTAAGTAATTGGAATAAATGTTGGATTTTTTCTCTGTGTTCTTCCAGGAAGGTGGACCTGTCCATGGAATGACAGTCTGTGCTTGAGCTAAGTTTTCTGTTTAATTTTGCAGATCATCTTTAAGTTGCAGGGAATGAAGCAACCGTGTCAGGCTTTCATTTCTTCCATTCATTTATTTAATTTTCAGATAATGCTACATATAGGTTGCAATGAAACTCAGTAATTCCAATGAAGCTGCAACAGAAATGGAACTGTTCCTTTTTCACAGTAAGAATAGTATTTATTCACAGTCATAATTTTCATTCACTGTCATTCATCAGATATATACATGTCCATCAAAATACTGAAGAATTAAGCCAATAAGCTAAACTTAATTGGTTGGAGCCTGATATGAGTCTAAAGACAGCTTGAGAATAATTCACATTAACGTTACATATATCTCACAGATACATCTCTGCAACACATCATGACTCTTAAGTGTTCTACCATCTATATCTTGGGCAGAATTTGATCCTGGTGGATTGAAAGGCAGTTCTCAATGAAAAGCAGAAACTGGAATTAGAAGAAAATACTACTTGGTACAAATAGGACATTTAAGAGATTTCCTGGTTTTGTTTCGTTTAGATCAACTTTTAGCTGTTGAGAATAGTGTATTTGTTACTGTGCAAAGGATTCCTGGTTCAAGTATGCTCATAAGTAAAGGGCTAGTCTTTTACAACCCTTAGTTTAATAGACATGAGGATTAACACACAGAATTAATATCCTTATTTTAATCAACAGGAATTGATGTTTCCAGAAACTTCCAATGCCTCAATGCTAAGAGGGAATTCACCTCCATGTACTGTTAAAACTAAATACCCACTTTCCAACTCTAAGAGACTGAAAATAGTCAAACAGTCCTGCAGTTTTGCCTCTTTCCTTTTATTTTTCTGGACAGCAGCAAAGACAACTACTACTAATTTCTCAGAGAAAAAATAATCTAAGAATAATAATACAGTTTTCAACACAGCTCTACTCGTGGTCTCAGACCTTGACTGTACCATAGTTTAAATCATAGCAAAATGAAATGCTCAACTATTCTGCTTAGTATAGTAAGACTTTGAAGGGTGAAATGTAATAGGATGTGGAGATTTGTACGTTGCTCAGGATGTCCTCAGTAAATGTCATGCTTTCAGAATATCCCACATAAAAAATATTCCAAGCTGTCTGATACATGAAAAGATAATGGGCATTATGACTTCAGGCTCTCTTGTGTGCTATAGTAATTTATTAAAATAGGTGAGCATTAATGGGGAGCTGCCATTTTGGTGGCATTGATTCTTTAAAAAAAAAAAAAAGACAAAAGTAGAAGCCTAGAGCCTAAAATGACATTTTGGGGGGGGAGGGGGAGGGTGTGTGTTTGTGGTGTTTGTGTGTACTCAATATCAGGCTGGTCAATAAGTTAGCAACATCACTGCATATATTAACTCATGTATAGTTAATGTATGCATATGACAAGATAAAGGGACAGGCACTTGAGAAGCAATAAACAGTAGCTCAAAGGTTCCTGAATGTGGGTTCCACACCATATCTTAAGTTTTGCATTTTTTACTTAGATATGCGAAGCATTTAAAATGGCAGTAACTATGCATATGTAGCAATACTGATTCCCATTCACACTGGCCTTTACTTCTGGATGCATTTTTCCAATGGAATCTGTTGTAAATATGTAATTTACACTTCTAATTCCAGTAATAACTGTTCTTCAAGATATTTCCTCTGAAAAACAACCCAGCACTGTGTCTCATGCTAGTCATTTTGACCCATGAAAATCAATGAAAATTTAAAGGAATCCACTTTTTTCCCTTGAAGTAGTTAACCCACTATTTAATACACCAAGATAGTAATGACACTTTTTAATCTATTTGTATCTATATAGCTTACCACTAGGTCAGGATGACATTTGTAATCCAAATTTACTTCAAAGTACAGTTCACAGTTTACACTTCATGTAGCATTCAAGTAAACTGCCCTAAGCACAATTTACACATTTCACAAAATAAAATAATTGCTTTTTTAATAAGCTACAGGAAAGAAAAGAGTAACATCTGAGGGGCACACTCCCACATACCTTCAATGCTACTTTTTCTAAAACATGTTTGTTAATTTATTTTGTGTAGGTGCTCAATTACCTTACAGTCCAAAAGAACTGCTTAAAGTAACGCAAGTTTAAAATCACTATCCATGTGTTAGTACAAACCTGTTCTCTATGTTCCAATCACCGTTTCTTTGACTAATCTGTTTTTTTTTACTGGTAATCCCCTATTTTAAATAGACAGCCACCAGAGTGGCTTGTCTATCTCCCTGCATGATGTAGTTGATGTTCTGACAAAAATAACAGATTTACTGAGTTCTATCAGTTGAGATGCCAACTTTGACCAAATGGTCCATCTAGCAAAGCATGAACACATGGAGAATCGGTAAAGCAGGTCACAGGTGTTTGTTGGTGGCACTCCAACAACTACAATAAATCTCAAATACTAACTACACCTTCTAGATCTTCAATTTTTATCCAGTCCAATTAGCAAGAAAGCATCATTTTTGCCATACAATGTTACCACCCTGACTGGACCAGAAATACTCAACTTTCTGAACTGAACTGTAGGCTCCAAACAGTTGGCTTCCAAGTTTTGGGAGTTGTAACCTACATTTCCCCCTCTTCCTCACTCTCAGTTCTTTCACAGGAGTCTCTAAAACAAAATGAATCTTCTTCCCCTCTTTCAAGCTTCTATTTTCTGTGCACTTAACCCCTTTCTACTTCATCCTTCAAGTTTCAATTCTTGACTCACTTTATCATCTCCGATGCTTCTTCCTGATGGCTTCAACAACCATGTTGATGACTGCTCTGACCTCTTAGGTGATATATGGTGATACATACATCATCCTATATCATCTCTCCTCATTTAACTTACAAATTATTCTTCAGTGTTCATAGTCAACAAATGGCCATTCACTTCTTTGATTAGCTTTTCACATCTATCTAGACTATATCTAGTCCTTTGTTACCAGTTCTTCTTTATCCCTATCCAACCATCACCGTGATAGAATCAGTTCATCGGTTCACATATTATCTTTCATTATCTCATGACTCAGATCACGGACACTGATGTTTCTTCCATCTACCACTCACTCCTACTTGTATTAGTTATCAGTAAGCTCCATCCCTCTAAAGCTTGTCCAGTTTTGTTCCTCCTTTCCATTGCAATGTGGAAACTTTGGGTCTCCTTTGTCTCTGTACCACAGAATCACAGAATGTTAGGGGATGGAAGGGACCTAGAAGATAATCTAGTCCAATCCTCCTGCCAGAGCAGGATCACCTAGACTAAGTCACCCAACATTTTGCTCCTAGGATGCAAGTAGTGTGGCCTGCTCACTTGCTCCACAGCAGATTTGTTCTCACCTGAATGGCTAACCAAATGCATTTATCAAGCTTTACAGATTTTGCCTCCACACCTTTTTGCTTCCTTTGTTTTCCAGCTCTCTATTTATCTCTGAGTCTCTATGCTGGTTCCTCTCTTCTCCATCATGTCACAAAAAAAACCCAAAACTGACTTGAATTTTGAAGTCTTTTCAGGCTTTTAATTGACATATTAGTTACCTTCTAATGACTACTCAAACATTGTTATCTCTATTCAGTTCATTATAACTATCTAAGCCAAGTATTTTATTTTCTCACAGTCCTCCACTCTGCTTTGCATTCAAAGTGTTATTATTTTCTTTTCAAGACCCATCTGAAAACTCATCCCATTTGAGATGCCAAAAACTCAATTACAGTTAAAAATGGCTAGTGTATAGAGGGCACTGGTTTATATATCCACACAGAATTGCCCGTTATCTCTTGTTCAATCTTCTTTGTAAATTGTCCAAGATTAAACGAATCCTTTTTGTTCCTTGTGTACGTTGACAGCCCAATGTGTCCTCGTGGATCTTCATTACAGCTGATGTAGCAGCAGCAACTTTAGGAGATTGCTGCTAGTACACAGTGTAGTTGAAAAAGTACAACTGGAGACCTGAGCCTTCTCCCTTTCTCCTTATTGGTAATGCCTACCAAGAGTGAATGCTTTCAGTGAGCTCAGCAGAGTCATTAGCAATAACTACTACTAAATATTTACTACACATTTTTTCTGGACACAGGCCTCCATACTGAAGTGACTGAAAAACTTGACTTCTGCATCTTTTCCTAGAACATTTACATACATGCTGTCTGCTGCTGAGGCTTTCTCATGAGTCTCTTAAGTGTTTCCAGTGGGATTACTCCAATGAGTTCAACTATTCAGATTAACAAGACTTGAAAAGCTGGTCCTCCAATTCACAAAGACTGTTGAACATATTAATTTTTATTCTATCTCAAATGTTGATTATCACAAGTAAAATGACTGAGCCAGTGAAAGCTACTGAACTCATGAGCCATATTCCACCCCCAATAACTGTAGAGTTGCTTAAATAGTATGAGGTACAATCTAATTTTTTTTTTGTTTCTACTAAGAAATCATAGAATGTCAGGGGCTGAAAGGGACCTTGAAAGATCATCTAATCCAACCCCCCTGCCAGAGCAGGATCACCTAGACTATACTTAACATTTAACTTTTACTTATTTAAATAACTGTTTTGTCATCTTCCTGATGTCAAAAAAAAAAAAAAAAAAAAAAAAAGAGTTGAATTGCTATGCAGTTAGCTTTTAAAGTAGCAGATCAATCTACTGTATCACTTTTGGAATAGATTCAGTTCCCCTGAAGTACCAGAATGCAATGTTTTAGTGAACAGGACATATTAAATATTTAACATAATACTATCTTATGACAGACTACAGTAATAATCCAGGAAAGAATATTCTCTATCTCAATTATTCTCTTGAATAGAAATTATGGGGTTTAGTAACAAAGTATTTGTTCTCAGTCTTTACATGACTATATTTGACTTGCGAACATTATTTCTGAATCTCACAAAAGAATTTACATTCTATACATTACAGTATACATTCATGCTGAACTGCAAGTCCAGTGAAATAATTTGCTAACAGCTTAATAATTAATAGCAGCAATAAAAATAAGTGTTTATTATTACCTTTAGGAAGGAAATCTGTACTCATTATAAAGCTTATACAGAAAATATTTCTCTTGTGCTTTCTTTCTCTTTGTTAATTTAAAACATACTTTTAAGTGGGTTTAATTTCCAAGTAAGACTTTTGAAGTCTCTCCCTCCTTTTTGAGTTGCTTCAAAAGCCTTTCAAAACTCCCAGTCCAAAGCAGTATTTGTTCCATCTCCCCTCATTATAGTTTGTGGAGTTATCTAGTTATTAACTTTTATTTATTATTATTATAATATTATTAACTTTTGACTATTAGTGGATCAAATT
>JAOEGS010016717.1:105038-126910 GCA_025447755.1 Corythornis vintsioides | reverse complement strand
CAATATATCACTGTGATGGTCTAGTCTTCCTGTTTATGTCTCCAGCCATGCAAAGCAACTCACAAGAAAGATCTTCAACAATAAATCTGAAGTTCTGAGCCCACTAAATGTAAGCAGCAAAATATCCAGTGATGTCACCAGATGGGGGAGACTGGGAAAGGTGCTTTTTTTTTTTGTCAGTGGAACCATTTTGTGTTAAAATGTGTCAAAACATTTTTTAAACTTGTAAAATAGTTCTTGGTTGAGGTTTTGGTCACAGCATGGAGAAAGAACAGCTAATTATGGAACAGTTGGGACATAGCCATGAATTGTGGGAAGGTATTAAGCTGATTTCTCTGTACTGGAGATGAACTTTGGATAAATAATTATTTGACTAGAAAAAGATAGACTGATTGTATAATCTAGTGATTTGGGCACTTACCTGGAATGGGACAAAGTCAGAAAGTTGATCCCATATCCTGTAAACCCCATAGATCTCCAATGAGCACTCTAGCCACTAAACTATTGATTTTACTGAATTAACCTGCACATATTGAATTAACCTTACACATATATTCATTTGCTGTCCTAAGCCTCTGCCATTAGACTCACAAACAGGATATTTTTTTTTTTAATTCCAGTTTTAATCTGAGACAAAATAAAAATCTATCCAGTTTGCTTCACAACATCATAAAATAAAACATTACAGGAAAAGCCAGGAATTATTATGCATGCATTTTTTTTTTTTCTCAGGTATTTTAGAAGCAAGAGGTCACCAAGAAGATCATGAGGCCCCTTATGGCTGATGACAAGACTAATTTGTTGACAGAAGATTTAGCATTACTTAAGAATTATATGAATTCTTTTTATCAAAGGGAAGAATGGCTGATAGATACCAGAAACAGATTTATTTCCCCAAGGAGGAAGAAGAAATACTAAAGGAAATCAATATCAGATCAGAACAAGTGATTGAGAAATCTGAATGTTTTAGTTGCAGGAAAAAAAGAGAAGTTTCATAAGGCATTTTTTCCCCCCTAAAAGGCTATCAATGTGGTCTCAGCATTCTGAATTTGAAGACTAAGGAAATTCAGAAAGATTCGACCTAATTGGTTTGTATCAGGAGCATCTCCAGATAAATATTCCAAAGAAAAAGCTGGTTAAGCCCAACAGGATGGGCACATTTGTCACTTTTTTAGCCATTTCATCCTGTTTTCAGGAAAACAAACCAAGATGTGAAGGTGGGAGAGTTTCACAGCAAAGATGCCATTGGGCTGGGCTTGTGATCTGTCAAGATCAAGATCCATATCTATCTATCTATCTATCTATCTATCTATCTATCTATCTATCTATCTATCTATCTATCTATCTACCTATCTATCCATCCATCCTCATTGCCAGCTGAGGAAGAAGCAGGCACAGTCCTCACAGCCAAGCAAGGTGGAGGCAGCAATAGTCTTGTCCTCAGAGCTGATTTGTGCTGTTGGTTTGGAAATAAAGCTCCCATGTCATTCTCATATGTATTTTCCTATTTGACCTCCTTTCCCTTCCATCCAACAGTCCCCCTCGATGGAATCCCAGGATTTGGGTACACAGAGCAGAGAGGAGGTAGCTACTGGTGCAGAAAACACAGGAGAAAAATAATCTCTTCCTTCAACTTCTTCTGAAGCAACCACTAAGAGCAAGTCCTCCCAGGAGTGGAGCATGATTGGTGGTGCCTGGTTACAGCACCATGGTTCTGCTCCAGACAGAGCCAAGCTTTCCAAACCTACCACTGTTTAAGGTGCCTCTTCTTCTGGGTATTCTTGAGCTGTGCCTGGGCTTCAGACAACCCCTCTGTGATGGTGCTGCACCAGTTACTTCAAGGGAGGGATCAGCTGGAATGTGACGTGGTTCTTCTCATGGCCCGTGCACCCCTGTTTTCTTCCCATGGAAACAAGGGAGGGAAAGGCAGCCCAGCCTTGTCCAAACAGGGAGATGGAGCCTGGTCAGGGGGCACATCTGGAATGAGAGAGCTCTCGGAGGTCCCAGGGTATGGGCAGATTGTGTCAAAGAGGAAATGTCAGAGCACATCCATCAGCCCAAGTGCAGTTCTGTTTCCCGCTGCACGCTGCTCTGTGGATTTATAACTTCACAAACAATCCTCATAAAAACAGGAGCTATTTCCACACTAAGCTGCTCCTCAGCATGATTAAGAAAATGGGGCTCAGGCTGAGTTACCTAATACCAGCTGGTGTTTCTTCAAGCATTTGGGGAAAACTGCAGAAGAAAGATGTAAGCTCCTAGTACAACTATAATAATCTATGGCCTCGTTATAATGAGCTGTCACAGAAAGACAGAGAGTATCCAGGTGAGCTTCTCCAAGTGTTTCAAATAAATTTGGCTATATTGAGCACTGAGCCCTACCTTAAGAGCAAGAAAATGAACTAAGGAGCAATAATTGTAGAATATCATAGAAGCAGTAATTCACTGAGACATGAATATATAGTCTATAAAGGTGCAATTTATCATTTGCAATTTTTGCAGGGAGACAGCAGAAGAGACAATGGAGGTTTCAATAAAGCTACAATGAGGTTACAAAACACTATTGACTTTTTTCAATTTGAGCTCAGAAGAGTTTAAATGCAGAGAGCAGCACCAAGCTTAGTGAATCAGAGATGCTTCTGAGCCAAAGGCAGGAGTCTGGGTGTTTAAAGGCAGTTGGGATTCCCAGGCTGCAGGGGAGAAGGTCTTGGGGTGGCTGCTCTTCCACCACAACACAAATGGGTTTTCCAAGCTGGGAAAATGATTCCAGGCAAGAGATGAGGGCTCAAAACCCTGTCAGCAGATGTACATATTACATAGACATATCTCTCAATATACTACTTAAAAAGAAGCCATCCTCTGACTGAAGCTGCTCCTGCTGATTTGAGATTGCATGTTTCTCTGTGCTTTTACTAAAGGACAGTAACACATGCAAATCCTAGATACAAGCTGCATTTCACAGCACACTTATTAGTTAACAATCACTGACCAGTTAATCTGAGAGAGCTGCCAACAGCAGGAGGGCACCCAAGTCCATCCCTCCCTTAGGTGACTGCAGCTACATTCACCAGTGTTCTGGGTCTCACTTTAAAAGCCAGCAAGCATCTATGGTTAATAAAAAGGAAAAATAAAAACAAACAAACAAACAAACAACCCTTAAACATGAGGGAAGTTGTTTAATCAGGACCATAACTCATATCTGGTGTACTTCTGGAGTTTTGTTTTGAATCTGTTAGTCTGACTGCATAAAAACCTTTGTTTTCTTTTACTGCTGAGTTAGCCCTGTACCTCTGGGGGAGCTGAGGACCTGCAAGCACACAGTGCAGACAGCCCTTGCCAGCAGAACATCTTTAGAGGGAGAGTGTTTCCCAAAGAACTATGAAGGGCCTGTTTGAGATTCAGAGTTCTGCTGGCTGCTAAGGAATGGTCCTCTCAGCAAGAATGGGTTTTCTCCTCAAGGGAGAGAGAGCTGCAAGGCACTTGCATGGAAACCCATCCTTGTAAGCAGCTCAAATCCAATAATCTCATCTTTCACCTTTGATACATTGCCCAGTCACTTGTCTGAAGTGATGAGCGTGCCTGTGGATAAAATACAACCAGTTCTCCCCACTTTCTGGCACCACCAGGAATGACACAGGATCTCTTGGGATGGTTAACTCCTTTTGGTGACACTCATTTCTCCAGAGCTCCCCTCAAGCTGTTAGCATTGTGTACAACTACACTTTGTGGTAGGAGAGCTTTCTACTTCTCAATGTCTTTTAGAAATAGCTGTAAAGAGGGTATGTGTCTCATAAGAGCTTTCAGAAAACACAGCACTGACTTCACACCTTGTTACAAGTTGCTGAGCTCAGGAGCTAAAGAGGCTTCTTATAAGAGAAAGTCCAGCAGGCTTTCAGAGCAGCTGATCTCCTTCCTCTTCCTCCCCCTGTCCCTTCTGTAAGATGAGGACCATGCTGCTATCCTGCTTTGTAAGACTTTCTGAGAGGAAAAGAGTCACAGGGATGATGGGGGAGGAAATATATATTCATTTTAAGTGACTATGAAAAAAGTGCATTGATGGAGCAAGTGGAGGAAGGAGCCAGGTTTGATCTCCCTCTTTTATGAAAGACCCATTTCTTGTTGGTTGTATTCCAATTGATCATGTTCAGTGAGATAAACATGTGCTACAAACACAGATCCATCAAGATCTTCCCTGGATTATTAAGAAGAGGAGAAAACCCAGGAATCTGAACGTTACAGCCCAATCATTCTGAATTGTGCCCTTTATGGCAGACCAGTTCCTGGATAACAAGGAGCAATTCCAAACAACATTTTAATCATGGTTCTTGGTTAACTCCTGCTGCAGCCCAGCAGCATCACTGAGCCTTCCCCCTTGTGATCTGCCCAGCCCTGCTCCCTGGCACTGGGGCAGCTCTGTGAACTCCCGGCCAGGGGAGCAAAGCCCATCACTTGGGGACTCTCCTGAAGTTCTGTTTTCACAGCATGGAACCCATTTCACAACACCCCTTCTCCTTCAGGTTTCCTTCCCCCCCCCGGGCCCAAGTAACACTACTGTGGCACTGGCTTCAATAAGTCACTTTTTATTGTGCCTAATCATGTGCAAATGTGTTAAAATTGGTAGTTTTTAGCAAACAGTTATGGAACATATTACCGTGAGGCATTTGTTCATGGCGTGACAATGATTGGCCCCATGCCACTTAAATGTTTTATTTAATAATGTGGGAATTTCAGTGTGTTTTCCTTTCATTATTTTTAACTTGAAAACAGAAACAGAAAGCCCCTTCTTTAAAGTTAAAACTTTACCGCCTAGAGTCTGTCAAAAGCAATATAAGCATCTGGATTTTAAAAAGGGAGCTTTTGCAGGATGTTAATTTAATATACTGGCATATTTCATGCATACTTTTTCTATTTTGTATGCTCCAAGCTATCTCCAGAGTGACCACCCAGGAACAAGAGGCTTTTCCAAATCCAAAACTTGGTGGCAAAAGGTGATGTTCATGGAACCCTGCACGTTCCACGTGAGACATGCCAACCTCAGAACCCAGATGCTGCTCCCTGAAATGCATTTAAGAAGCTAAAATACAAGGGTTTACATGACAAATCATCCAACCTTTAGATCCCAGAGGGTTCCACTTCCAAAGCAATTCCCCTCTTAACAAGGTATGGTATGAAGGGAAGCATTTGCAACCTTACGTGAGGAAGAACTTTGCAAGGTAACGTCTCAAGCCCGCCCTGCTTTGGCCAAGTTGAGTTCTACATCATGGGAGAGGAATTACTGACCAAGCAGGGATTGCTGCTCTAAACTGGGAGCTTCATCAGTCAGGAAAAGCACATGCATGTCTTCCTCCAGCTCCCTGAAAATCTTCTGCTGACATCTTTTGCAGAAGCCCCTCAACTGGATAAAAAGAGCTCCTGTGAGCACACACTGCTGGCTGGCTCATGCAGTTCAGGGACAAACTTATTTCTTTGGAAACACAGTCTAAAAACACGGGATGTTCAGCATGAAGCAGTTCTGCTTGTGCAAGGGGTTTGCTCATACACTCCCATCAATCATGTTTGGAAGCAAAAAGGAAAAAAAAAAATCCATATTTTATTTTCAGCTAAACTCTTTCATCCTAACCTGATCCTTCTTTGATGCTTTTTTTGACCCCTTATTTTTCTTTATTCTTTGTTTGCTTGGTTTGTTTTGTTGGGTTTTGGTGTTTTTTTCTTTACAGTTTGCCTGTCCTCTGCTGTGGGTTTTCTTTGGGTGGTTATGTTGAAGGTCCCATTTCATACACAGTATGACAAAACATTCTCCTATTGACTGACCTGAGAGGGACAGCTAGAGAGAAAAACAAGGATATATTGACAAATAAATGCTTCTAAGAGTGGCCTGCCCTGACTTAGAAGGGGAATCTGAATGAAAAATACAGAGGGCAGACCAAACACCAAATTAAAAGAACAGAACTGAACAGAATGAAAACAAAAGGGAAAAAAAAAAAAAAAAAGGATGTTTAGCAAATAAATATGTATATATATGGAACCCTGAAATATGCAGGGTAACATTTCACGCTTCATCACTGACTCAGACAGAAATTTTTGTTGCTTAATCTACTTTTGGAGCCTACTTAATCACTTTTGGACTAGTAGAAGGTGTGTCAGCTCCACCACAGCAGTTTCTGGGGTGAAATAAAGGAATTTCCAAGGGTTTTTTAGTTTCAGCCATGGAAGAGACTCTGGAGAGCAGAGTCTTTTGGAAGCTGGAGAATCAGGAAGTGGAAGGGTTACTTGATTGTTCCATTTTTGTTTTATGTTTTAAACCCAATTTGAACTCAGGCACTGAGATTCATCCCACTTGAAATAACACAGTTGAAATAATTGTGCTTACTTGGAGCTGCTACAGGCACTGATGGCCACAAATTAAACTACCTAATGACTGCGTGGGCAGATTAGCAGGGGGAGGACCCCTCCCTGCTTGTGCCAGAGTGACTCTTTGACCTTTTGTGGATCACCTGAACAACCCTGGAGATTTCTTGCTTAATCAGCTGGTAACAGAGGACAAACAGAAGCATTTAAAATTAATTACAGTCACCATCAATGCCTCCACGTATCTGAACACATTCGAGAGCAAAAAAAAACCTCCCTGCCACTTACTTCAACTTTTGAAACAGTCGGTTGCAATACGCAAAAGACAATTATTTAACAGATATATATAGTTTTTAAAAGCCCCAGTTCTGTTATAAAATAAATACTGGCAGCAAAATGCTCAAGTGGAGGCATCCAGACTCTCTCCAAGCCAAGGCAGCATTAACAAGCTGCCAGGAGCCCGACAGCTGCATTTCATTTTCATAAAAGGGAGCAGATTTGCTTCAGCTGCCCCCCCAGGGAAGGTGAGGCCCAGGGTGGATCCTCAGGGGCAGGACCAATACCCCAGCCAGCCAATGCACCAGGCTGGGCAGCCTCACTCTGTATCCCAGTCTCTCAGCCCTGCAGAGCAGGCAGTTGGCATTTTCCCAGTGAGGCTGGGACAGAGAGAAGGGCACTTGGCTGTTTCCTAATCCACCTGTACTCCATGAATACGATCGGATAGATTGGAAAATGATTAGTGACTAGCTAAGCTGCTTTTATGCACTCAGAGAACATTTTCCCTAGATCTAGGTGTCCCCGCTCTGGGAAGGGGGCTTGGACTTGTTCTCCAGAGGTCCCTGCCAACCCCTGCCATCCTGTCGGATGTTACTAGGTCTGCTGGTAGCAGTTTCACAAGTCCACACCACTCGGGCTGCTCTGGAGGGCAAAAGTTGAGGCAAGTGGATCATCTCTGGGAGGATTTCATTTTCGCCCAAGTCTACAACATATTATTTATGATTCCACCACCGCTACCAGTTGCTTGGTGATGTCACCCTTGGCTTTTGACATCTTTTCTGCCACCTGAATTCCAACTCCAAGAAACCCTACACTGCAGGGAGAGGCGGGAGGATGTCAAGAAGCATGTGCTGGGACTTCTCACGCCCCGAGGCTGTGGAATGCCTGCTGGAGTGCTCTGGCACGGGGCATCCACAGCTTTCCCTCTCCCGGTAGTGCTACAGGGATTGGAAGATCTCTTGTGCTACAGCTTCTCAGTCAGGAGAGCTGTCAGCAGCTTTGCAGTGGCCATCTGGGGAAAAGAAAGGTTTGGCCCAAAGCAGGATGATGTAACGGGCGAGGAGCACTGGCAGGGACACGGTGGATTATGTTAAAAACCTCTCTGATTTGTTAGAGAGCTGGGGATGACAGCATTGGAGTGAACAATAAAATGCTTTTGTGATGCTCTGGAAATCCCTTGGGTTTGCCACACTTGTGTACATCTTGAGCTCATCTATTGGGCAGGAATGAAACAGGAGTAAGTTATGTTTCATTCAAGATTAAGATTGTTATTTATGTGTAACTCAAATTGTGTCTGCTGCACAGTGCAGAAGCCTGACAACTATGTTTTGCAAGGGGTTTTTTTTTGGCATGTACCTTTTCAACCTGTTTTCCTCATACGTTGGTTAGTAAGAGATCATAAATGCTGTGGTGTGGAAAACAAATGCTGTAAGGGAATATGCAACCTGTGTTATTTTGTCAGGTAAAATGCAGCAGGTATTATTTTTGGTTTGCTCAGAAGAAGAGAAAAGCCATCACAGCAATGAGGAATGCCAAAACTCAAGTGTCTGCTACCCCAGTTTTAAGAGAATATATGTGCTTGGTAATACTGAATCAAACAAATAACTAATCTTATTAACAAATAACAGAACAGCTTCTAGAGAATGATGATCAGGTCACAACTATTTCACAAGCACACAAAGCTTGTTCAGTGACACATCTTTTCCTTACACTGTCAGGTCTTAGCTGACCTGTAGTGGCAGAGTAGGTAAGATTTGGATTCCACTGAGTGGACTAAAGCAGATTGTGTTCAGTGCAATTTCTCCTGATTTACATCATGATCTCCATGAGATCAGAAACTGGCAAAAAACCTCCCGGGTTTCCTTCTGGCTAAATTCACAGCACAATGGCAAATGAAATGAGAACAATGGCAATTTGATGAGGCTGCAGTGACTCAGCAGACCAAAGAGACTAGATCCCTGTTTTACCAAGACACTGAGAACTTTCTATGGTTGTGGCCCAGCCAAGTCACAAAACCAACCTGTGGAGATGCAAAAGGCAGAGGAGCCAAAACCACAGTCCTGCTTCTGTCTTCACTATTTAAAGAATGGTCAGACAAGCAACACAGAGAATATCCCACTCTCTGGCATCTGATGGTCTGTGCTGAAGAACCTCAGCTAACAGACTTCCACTTGAGCACTTTACAACATGTGTGGCACTGTAGTAATAAACCCATGCCAGTTGAAATGTCACCAGAGAGCAGAGGGACAGAAATCCAGGGTGGGGTTTATACAGAAAAAGATGTTTGCCCTTGAAATCTGCATTAGTAATCAAGCTCATATTCACTCCAAAGGAGAAAAGTACCTTGAGTGGATTTCAAGGATCACCTCTGTCAGACAGGACTTCAGCAGAGACCCAGATTTAATCCAGTCTTCTCCATGGAAAGGTGAACAGTACTGCATCTTCTGAAAAATAAGTTTCAATGATTAAAGATATGATTTATTACAGATGAGCTTGTTCCTGAGCAATTACTCAATCTTTTGTTTCTTTCTATATTTCAGCAGTATTCAGAAAAAGGTTCTGAAAAAAACCCCAACACATTTCATAGCTCTATTTGCTTGATCTGTTTGTTCAAAGTGTTTTCAAACACCTTCTTTTAAGGAGTGGCAAAATCCATCATCAGTAGGCAACACAAATTCCCCCTAACTGTGGATGCATGTGCAAGTTCCTGAAACCAAAAGTTAGTTTTCTGATGTTTTGGGAGTTTGTTTTTGTGAGTTGATTTTGGTTGGTTGGGTTTTTTCTTTGTTTTATTGTTTGTTTTGTGGTGGGTTTTCTTTTTTTTTTGGGTGTGTGTGTTTGGTTTGTTATTTGTTGTGGTTTTTAATGTGAAGACAAAATAAAGCTTAGTTGCAATACCACAGGACAGAGATATTGCATGCACACCATCTCCACTGCTTGCAGAGCTGGCAAACAGTAAGATTTATTTCTCTATCCCAGCCTCAAAATAGCTTCCATTAAAAAAAGACAGAAAGAACTAAATACAAACACCACCTGCTGCTTCTCAAACAGTATTAAAAAGTCTGAAAATATTTTATTGCAAAAAAAGATGTCATTCTTTAGATACTCACATTACTGAAAGCACCATCTGAAGCTATGCACAGATCATTTAACTTGTATAATTCGATCAGGAAATTACTCAGAAAAAGGAAATTTTGCCTTTTCACCTGAAAATATCAAGTAGCATTTGATGTACAGACTTAGAGGTTCCCATTTGGATGTTGAAATGGTAAGTTGCAGCTATAAAGCATGGAAGGATCTCCATTTGTGTGAGGGTTGCTGCATAGTGATAAAGGGAAGAAGTGAGAGCTGCAAAGTTTTGCTTTCTTGGAGTAATATTTCACAACTTTCCTATAGCTGCATAAAGGAAACTAAAGAAATGGTACCAAAGTCATGGTTGAAAAGGCAGAAAGACTTTGTAAGGTTTGTATTTTGTGATTGCTCACGTGTTAATTAAAACATTCCCATGGTTGTTGGAAGTCAAGATCTCCTTTTTCCCTGCAAAGCAGGTTTACTTCTGTATTTCAGAGAAGGCAGGAGAGTTTAATGTTCTGGTTTAGGACCCAGTTTAGTGGGGTTCTGCTAAATGGCTCAGCAATTTCTACCTCTCCCCTCATGGGCTCATTCTTTTCCCTCTGCTTGTAACTTCTTGCCCATTTATGGTGCTTTGTTCACCCCCTGAGCAGCTGTCAGTTTGCCTGCATTCCTCCTCTCCCGTCACTCGGATGGTTGGAGGTTTTCTTCCTAATCACACCTAATTGGATGTTTAAAATGCATAATCCTCTTTAGAAGATTACTCTGGCAGAGGCTTTCAGGAAACCTGTGCTCTCGTGTTATCGAAGGCCTTTGGTGCAAACAGCTTGTGGTTTTCCACCCCAGCCCCCTGCCACATCCTCAGAGATGTTTGGAGGAACACACAAGCAGCTTCCAAAAGTCTTCTGCAGCATCCTGGTTCCTCCAGGGAACAAGGAGGAGGTGCAGGTTTGGGCTGGTGGCTTTGGAGGAGGTGATGTAACATGGCAACCAACTAGATTAATTAACAGGCGTTTTAAATGCAATTGAAATGTGTGCTAATCAGTTCACAACCTGGGCAGTTTACATAATTTTATGAAAAAGAGAAAGAAAATCAATATTTACAAGAAACTGGGGGTTTACTACCCAAAGACTGAAAGATAATGATACTCCAATCTACTGAAGTCCTTAATCAATCAAGAGGAAGAGAAAAGGTGAGGAGAAAAGAGAGAAAGAGAATTACAGAAGAATTAAGATTCCTAACCTGCTAAAGATCCAATAGCCACTGTTGGAAAAGGGATATCTTCTATAATAACCACATTTATTATGCATTGCTAGTAAAATCCTGACAGGTTTATCAAGTCATTATACAGAAACCCTACCACCAGTGCACGCTCACATACCAAAAGCCCACAATCTAAAATTACATGTTTGGGCATTCATTGGATAAGAATATTTCAGGGGGGAAGATGGCTTAAAAAAAAAAAAAAAAAAAGAGGAGAGATAAAAAGAAAGAATCTCCTAATAACATGAGAGGAGTCAGGCATATCTGCAATTCTTGACAACTACATTATTTCCACCATTATTATCTCGACGTTACCCTGTAAGCCTCCTGAAAATACCTTGGCAAAAGGATACCTCAGAATCCACTGCTCTTATGAAACTATGGGTTTTAATTACCTAAACCCAAATCCTCCTCTGCACTTGCTGTCTGTGCAAAAGATCTCAACAGACAGGACAGAAGCAGGGCAGTAGAATGGAACACAGCAAATTTAAACTACTCAAACAGCTCTGAAAATTCACCTAAATACTGGAAGTTTTTGAGTGGACTTCTCTGGAGTTGGGTGTTGAATATACCAGTAAAAATAGGGATGGAAAGTGAGGATGTTTTCTGGGGGAAGAGGTTATGATGACACTTAGGAGCAACATCTGGTTTACTCAAGAATAAATGCCAATATATAGCTTAAGAGATAGAACTGATCACAGGGCACACTGTGGGCTGGGTTCACAGCTCACATATTTGGTTTTGTCTCCAAGTCACATAAAGAGAGACCTGGGAACATCAGCTCCTGCCTTTGCATCCTTATTTATTTAGTTTACACCACAGCAGCAGAGAACAAAGGCAAAGCAAATTATTAATAAGCTCTGCATGAGCCCTGAAGTGTGAGTAGATGCCATCTCCAGGTCACAGAACTCAACCTAGATAGGTCCATAATTATTTTATTTTTCTTTTCTGAATTAGTCCAAAGACTTCCTTGGTGTTGTGCTCACCACAGCAGCCTCTGCTGTAGCTACAAGCACAGGTATGTCCTAAAAATGAAGTACTAATGGAGAATTTGAATAAACTGACCTGAAAAAGAGTCACCAATGCCTCTCTCAGGGAGCTTCTAAGCAGTGGCAGAAGCAGGAAATTTTCTTGATGGCTCTATTAGAAGCATAAAGAAAAGGTTAGTACAGTCAAAAAAATGGACATTATAATCTTTAATCTTTGCACTACAAGATTAGAACTATAAAAAGCCTTGGCTGTCCAGGTTTGCTTAAGAGACCTGAGAAGCAAAGCAAAGGGCATCAGAAACTTGGAAATGTACACTGCAGATCTGAGCAATGAAGGCACCAGAGGCAGGCAGGATTGAAGCAGAATGAGGACAAATTGGGGCTGAACCCACACCACAAACTCAGGGGACACAGAAGCAGCAGCTGCAAATTGAGATACTAGACTTGTCACTCAAAACCTTCAAAATCACAAACTTTTCTATGTTTCCAAAACATTTTTCACTGGAACATGCCTGGTTTTGCTACAGTTAGAACTCGTCAGTGATGCTGTTCACTTATTTTTAATGCCCCATCTGCACCAAGAAGGTCAGAGAGCTTTTCAAACTATCTCTGAAGCATCTGGATATGTGGAAAATAAATTAAAATGCTACTAATATTTTTTATTAAATACAGAGCACTTGCAGCAGCTCTAGGACAGAGATTTTTAACTGGATTGACCAGGGAAAAATGATACATGAAGATGGTTTAGATGTTGAGCCTTGAGAGATGGTCACAATAACTCTGATCAAGCAGCTGTTGTTGGCACTGCTAAAGTTTACATATCCATTTAGGACAGGGGGATGTCTCAGTGTAGTATTGCTTAGTAGCAATTAGTTTGATTTGAAGTGATTAGGTGTTCAGTTACTTACAGAGGCCCGTAGCATTAGGAATCATTCCAAGTTTGTTTGCAAATCTGCTTGGAAAAGGCTTGGAGTGTTGTAGGTATTTCTTGCAACCTAAAATACAGAGGAAAAAACCAATGCTGGAAGCAATGCTTGCAATAAGAAATGTCAGGCAGCCCAGGATGAAGAAGGCCAAGTTACCCAAACTCTAATGATCTAAATGTCAGTGCTGCTGTCCACTTACCAGAGAGGAACTGGTTTCAGCCAGAGCTGCAGCTCCACCCAAAGAGCATTTCTGGGGTGTCTGGAGGTCAGCAACATGTAGACAATCACAAGGTCACCCCTCTTTTACTATGCACAGAACACCCTGATTTGTTGGGAGAAAATCCCTGTGACCCTCCAGGTGAGGCTGGTTTTGTGCAGATGGGCCAAAGCTCTGTGCTCAGAGGGACTGCACAGATCCAGTGAGGTCTGGGCTAGCTCAGTGCATCCTGACCACTGCTCCAGATCAGATCCCAGCCAAAACCCTCCTGGCACAACAGCAACACCATTTACAGAACACATTGCCTGTTGTATAAGAAGGTGCCACATTTCCCTGTGGAGAACTCTAAGTCCTTTATACAACCAGGTTCCCCCAAGACAGGGGGTGTTTTAACTGTCCCCTTAAGAAAACCTTAAATATCAGTTGCTTAGATGACAATGATGTTAAAAGAAATGTAAATAGGAACTGTCCAAATTGTAATATCCTAGTGACCATAAGAGACTTCACTGGTTATACACACACATTGTGAGGGAACTGCAGCCACTTCTAGAGTGAAGGCTCTTCCCTTAGTTAAACAAGGTATGAATTAATAAGATTAACATGGTGCTACTCTAGTCAGATATGCCCTTGTGTACCACTCGTGGATGGTATACAGCATGTGCTATATTCCAGCCTTCTGCATGTTAATTCCAGGTCACAGTTTTAATTAGCCCATGCATAATATATCTGAGGGATCTCTGTTTGTGATGTGATTGCTTTTGCGTTGGGGGGTTTAACTCAAGAATCATTTCCCAGCTCTCTGTTGTGGGGAGGAGAAGACCATGCTGGTCCTGGCACAGCAGCCTCTGGAAATCTTTACCAGGGATGGGGTGAGATGGGAAACAGTGGGACCATGAAACTCTCATCTCCTCAAAGCCCTCGCCAGGGTCTCAGCTGGTTGCCTTGCACCCCTGCACATAGATACTGTTCCCTTGTGATTTGAGCTAGTTCTTTTCCAGCATGTAAACCCAAAACTGTTTCCAACACAAATGTCCATCTTTGGACCACAGCTGAAGAGTGGCTGATACTTTCCTGGGATAGTCAGACATTCCCTGCTACACAGAAAATTGTGAGCACTGACACTGAACCTTTAAAATGTTTTACAGAGAATGTTTTCAAGAAGCAATCCTGTGAGATCCTCTGAAGCAGGTACATAAAGCTCACCAATGTAAAAATCTTATTTTACTGATCTCCCTTTCATTTGTATCTTTTGTCTTGCATAGAGGCACAGTCTCTTAATTCTGTAGTAATTAGATTGTAAATTATTCAAATAGCTTTTTTTGGGGTGGGGTAAAAATCAGAAGTTGCTTATAGTCACAAAATAGGAATTCATTACTTATAAACATATATGTATGCTGAACTTCTTATCAAAGTTTCTAATCATTAAGGAATGACTAAATTAAAGTCATCTAAACATTATCCATTACAGTCAAAGACAAAACCAGAAGCCTAAAGAGTTTGAGGGCACGATCTCAAAAAGAGAAGCATATCCCTATAATTATTCAACACCAAACATTAATTCAGTGAATAAAAGCACTGAGGGTTTAAAGTAATTTGGCTAGCACACACAAATCGCTTTGCTACAATAATCACCCCCTCAGCCTAATTGCTCACCTGATTCCAAAATAAACCTCACAGCTTGAAAAATTAAGCAGAGGGTTAAGACACTGATGCTGAGGGTGATGAGATACAATCCCGTGTTCCTTGTGGTTTAGATGGGGTTGTTCTAAACAGCAGTGCCAGCTTGCTCTGGAGCTATAGATCCATCTGTATTCCCAAGAGTCAGGCTGAGCATCTTCATTGGACACATGGTTTTTTTTGGTTTTTTTTTTTTCCTGATAATACTCCAATTTGCATATACAATGGACTGACTGGGTAGGAGGGGAAGAAAGAAACAGAACAATTAATTGATGTCACTGATACATATCTTAGGCTCATTTAATTTCCTTAATATTGATTTAATCAGGTCTCCACTACTTTTTCTGCATTTCTGTGGTGACTACTCAGGAAATAGCTTCTTTCTCAGGCAATATTGTCTTTGGGACAACTTGGGCCTTGAACAGGTCTGCAGAAAAAGCCAAGTCATCTAAATTTCTGAAGATGTTCCTCTCCCTCCTTACAATGACAAGTTGCCTGTGAGGACCCACTGTAAATCACATCTCTCCAATTAGAAACCATGGCTTTGTGTTGCTGTTTTCAGATCCTACTCCACTGCCTTTGTTCCAAACAAATGCCACCTGTTTTCAATAGCAAAATACCTTATTAGCCAATTGCTATCAATTAACCTTCAGCAGCCACACACTGCATTACAAAAGGATTATGAATGTAGATCAGATCACAGTCCATCACAGGGAGGGAATTAAGTGTATACATAATCAAAGTCCATTACACCATATACTGTGTGTAAATTACCACAGCAGGGCAGCATCAGTGTTTTCACTACCTCTGAAAGACCCTTGGTGAATACTAATACTTGGTGGAGCTTCTCATGTCATGAAAGGACCTAGCAGTAGGTGGTAGTCTGACTAACACCTGTGGGATTAGAATTTAACTCCATTTTATTCTCCTGCCTCTCAACCATATCTCATGTGAGGATACTTTATGCATTTCTTGTGCCCAAAGAGAAATATTCTTCCCCAGAAACAAACAAAAGCCCAGTGTATGAATTAAAATTATTTATATTAACATAAAAAATGGTGAACCTGAAAAAAAAAAGGACAGTGAAATGTTGTTAACTGTTCCCAGTAGTCAGTGCTTTGAGACACAGATTCACCCCAATATTGTCTCTCTCTGGACCTTTGTGCTAAAACAACATGGATGAGCAAACCCATCCTTGCTCTCCAGCTCTGGTCTGTACCTTTGTCTTTTTTAACTCCTCACATTCCTGGGTTTCCCCAGCCATTTGTAGTGTTGGCTGGTCTCAAAATGACTGAAAATCAAGTGTGGTCCCCTAAGGAGTCACTTTAAAGTAACAGGCTTTCTGCAATAATGAACTTGTTTGATGGCCACTCTGCACTCATGGAAGCCAGGGACAAAGGCAACTGAAGCCAAGGGGCCAAGATATGTCCTATATTCAAGAAACCTTACTGGGTTTTGAGGCAATACCAGCTGCTTGGATGAGAATTGTTCCTTCACAGAGACACGACCTGAAAATCATAAAGACATGTGTCTCAAAGGAAACTCTCTCCAGGATTCCTTCTGATTTGGGAAATTCAGAGTGTCAGTGTGTCTATAATCTCACATGTGCTATCATTTCTTCATCCTCAAAAGCAAAACCAAAGTGCATCACTGCACCTAATGCTGGCAGACTTGAGGTTGATACATTTTTCCATCCCCCAACACACTTCTGGCTTCTGCAGTCCTAAGTATGCAAGTCTATGGAGACAAATGAACCCCAACACTGACCTAACCCCAGATGAACACAAACCAGCATGAGAAAAAAGCCAGGAAGGGGAAGAAAACACTGGATTTCTTAGGAAAATGCTGTTTCTTAAGGACCAGTTTCATTTTATCAAGACATTTTTGTGTCTGAAGGAAGAAGCAAAAATGCAATTAGGGGAAAAGGCCTAACATATGAATGTCATTTGTATGGTTAAGAGGAGATAATGCAGTGTTGTGTATTTAATCCCATTCCCTGTCTTTCTGTTATAGTGCAAATGAGAAACTGAAACAGTAAAACACCCACCAGCTTCATTAAATTGTAGCACTCTTTAATTAATAGTGGAGTTCTAGGTGACATCCTTGTCTGCTCTCTCTTCCTACAAGCTTTGTAACGTGGCTTCCCAACAGGAGAAATGAAGAAATGAAATGGCAGCTCAGGCTGTGATTTTGGCTTGTACTTTCTATCCAAAGAGAGATGACTAATACTGAAGAATATCATGTATATAAACCCTGCTCTAATTCAGGGGGTGTCACATCTGCAATGCACACACAGCTATGCTTCAGCCTGCAGAGAAACTGGGCAGAAAAGGACATTTCTCCCCAAGTCCCAGCACATGTTGCACTTCCCATCGTCCTCACACATGAACACTTTGATGTTTACACCCCAAAGGCAAGGAAGAGAATGTAGAGAGGATCCTGGACCATAGGCCTGCTGAAAGGTCTGAAGAGAAACTTCTCAGGTGATGGAATGCTCTAGCATTCAGCCATGCAGGAATAGTCTAACTCTATTCCAGCTTTCCAACTGCTAACTTACTTTGGAAGCAACCTGCCCCCCTGAAATGATTTCACTCCTACTTTGCTCAGAGCATTCATCTCTCTATTATCCATAATTATTTCAATGTGCTCCCTTTTGCTCTTTTCTTTCCACTCAGACAGCTCTATTTAGGAAGCTGTTTCTTGTCCTGACATCCTTACATCACTGAGAGAAGCAGATCTTCATCAGGCTCTGTTGTTATTCTTACCTATAATGATAGAACTTGTAATATTTGGAATCCAATGCATTTTACAGCTTGTTTTACAGCTCCAGGGTTAGTAGTAACAGTGACAACTCCTGTGAGATGAGATTACAAAACATGTAAGCATTTGTTCTAAGAAGGTTTTCCAGCAGTTTTAATGTCCTCCAATACTTGGTTTTATTTTTTTTAAATAACTATAATATTCCACACAGTGGTGCAAAAAAGACTGTGACTGGAAAAAAAAAAAAAAAAGCTTCCTGGCACATTCTTTTTTCTTGTCTTTTTTTTTTTTTTTTAACTACTCAGAGACTTAAAGAGTCATTATGAAGGTTTCAGTTTTAATTCTTCTTAAATCTGGTCTACAAGAAGAGATGACTCTTATAGATTTCCTGACAGCTTAATGACCTGGACTTTTAAAAATGTTTTTTCTTTATTAGCTATGCTGGAAAGGAAACCAACATCAGCACTCCTTCTGAGGGAGAAAGAGAAAAACCCAAACACCTCAGTGGGGATTGGACATGAGGAATTCTGTAAGTCTGAATTTAATATGCTTGTTCAGTGGCAGGGAGCTTTAGGAACCAATTATATATAACTTAAGTACATTGAAATTGCTGCTGTGACTTACATTTATGGGGTGTGATACAAATGAAAGACCAGCCTGGATTTTGAGCAGGCATGTTCTGGGCAGTGGGTTGGAATCCTTTGAACACTGGGGGAATCAGATGCAGGCTGAGATGTGGAGCTTGGGTTCATCTTCACAAGGTTTCAGCAAAACAGGGTATCAAACCACATTTCCTCAGAAATTGAAGTTGCTCTGATTTACCTCTGAACTTCCCAGAGGCAGTGAGGAAAGGTTCCACAAGTGGTTTACAGGAGCTCACTGAAGGATCTGAAAATTAGAAAACACCATCCAAAATGTAAAAAGGAGTTTTTTATGGTTACACAAGCAAGAAAGTCTGTGGTTTACACAGGGCAGAGTGCATTCAGGCATTACAAGCAGGTGTGAGAAAGCTCATTTTAGATACCATGTACATTCTGCTTATCAAAATCCTTCTGTGGGATTTTTTGTGTATCATAATCCAAGTTAACAAGATCCAGGCACTATTAGCTTTACTGGAACTGCTCAGAGCTGTTGTATTTGCAAACGTCAGTGTTAGTGCACTGATGCAAGCAATCCTTTTGACTCTGTTTCCTAGGACTATTTCCTTAATCAGCATTATAATATCATTGGACTGGCTATTATTCATCCCAAGAAAATCCTATTGATTTTGCTGGGGTAGTATTAGACTTTGAACACTTACAGATGCTGGATTATACTCTTGGCAGCTTCTTATGGATCTCTCCCATCCTCCTCTGGTTTCCACCCTCCATGGAGCTTTCCTTAGTAGATCCATGTCCTCTATAAGAGTTTCACCCAGAAGTCTTTACCCTACCCATGAGAGCTCAGGGCTCCTCTGGGATGTGATTCAGGCCAAAAGGCAATCAAAGGTTGTTCTAACATCTATTACTTGAAATTGTGCCTTGTTATGTTGAAGAGTCAATTAGCTGTCAGATATGCAATTAAATCAACCTAGGTTGTGTCTCATTAAATCATATATGAAGGAAACAATGATTTTCTTTTTGTTTCAAAAACACCTGAGCAGCTTCCATGCATTAAAATTTCTCCTGAAGGTCTTTGGGATAAGATTGCCAGAATGTTATGTGTCCTTTGACTCACTGTCTGGAATGAGAGCTGAGTGGCTAAATCTGCATGTACTGCTTAGAAATTTGGGATCATGGGAAATGCATGCCTCAAATCCATGAGAGCAAGTATTGTTTGTATTTTAATTGCTCTGTTAGCACTGAGAAAGACAAGGCTGAAACACAGGGGTGAAAAAGGACTCAGAGGATTGATGGACAATTCTTTGCTTGGCTGCAGCCAAAGCTGCTCAACTGTCTGCACATTTCACCAGTGGCTGCCAAGGTAGAAACTGACACAGGAATGAAACATGTATGAAATTCAGAATGTTCACATTTCTCATGACCCAACTCAGAGGATTTTCAAGATTTCACTTTATCTGAAGTCTCACTAAAGAGCTGAATTTAATTTATGCTGCCAGTATGAAATCTCTCACAAGCAAGCACAAGAGTTCCTGCTGTTCTATTTCTAAGTCATTACATTATTTCCAACCTTGTATGACTTGGGTTTCTAAATGGAGCTGTCCTAGTAAACAATACAGTTGTCTACATCCATCCCCAGAGAAATCTGGAGATTAAGAGTGAAATGAAAACATCAGGAAAGGAACTGTCCCTCATTTGCTAAAAACAAGCTTTTCACTGCTGAGACTGTAACTTTTAATTAGGCAAGAAATAAATGTGAGAGTTGAGCAGACTATAAAACTGTAATTACCTTTGAAAATTACTGCTAACAAGCAAATTAGGCACAGCACGGAACAGCAGCAGATCAATAGCCACAGTAAAACTGGGAAGATTTTGCTGATGGTGTGTTGTCTGTGGATGCAAAGTGTAAAAGAGGTCCCTGCAGGCCTCACAACAATAACCTACAAAAGAATAAGACACAAAGGGTATCGAGCTCAAAGATGCTTCAAATTTCCCTAGATGGTGAGCACTCGTCCCATCAAACCACCTATTAGACACAAACTCATACAAGCAAGAACTCTCAGGCCTCTTGAGGTCTCCTGTCATCTTGAAAGAGGGAATACCAATGAGAGGCACTAGTTCCTCTTGAAGCATGTTCAGTTTATTGTTTTTCAATGGCTCCAGCAATTTATGATGGTGATGCTGCCAAGAAATAAGTTTACACATCCACTCTTTAGCAAAGGCTCACTGCAAATTAGTTAATTCACAATTAAAACGTAAGTGGACAGAAGCGTTTCAAAGAATTTGCCATAAACCAACGATAATTAAAAAAATCAGAATATTTTCTTCACCTGAAACTACTGGTTGACTTTTCCATTTCTATGGTGAGAGCAATGGTGCATTTACAAATGTTTTGAATGGCTGCATATTTCATATAAAAGAATTTTGCATCTGACTTTGCCACAGCACACTTCTGATCAATTCTGAAAATGCTGAATTGTAAAAATGTCCATTTTTTCAGCACTGAATACTAGCAAAGTTTGTATTTGAAAAGTGGAAATAATTGTTTTGAGATTAAAAAAAATAGGATTTCCCTTTTTTTTTTTTTTTCTTTTACACTGTACCCCAAACAATGAAAACAGATAAATGATGACCCTGAAAATACCTGTTTAGGTCTTCAAAGCAGTTCATGCATTTTCAAGAGCTGTGTGTATATGTTTGCATATGTATACAATTGAGGCTTTAGACAAACCATAACAACAGGTTTATTTCAACTTAAGTACACATAACACAAAACACCCTGTCCATGTGTTTGCTTCTCAGCCAAGGAAGGAATAGGCTCAGGAAATCTTTCAGAGTGGATATTAACTGCAATTAACAGTGCATTAGTGATATGCAGTCAGAAATGGAACACACAGCAGCATTATTTTAGGGGTAAAGATGTGCTGCATGACAGTGCTTTACATTCTTTTGTGTAGCCATTGAGTCTGTGAGAGTTAAAAGGAATAAAGCCAATATACATCATGAAAAAGAATGTCTTGTTCTACTATTCTAATGATTAATTTACCCCATCCTGCTTATTATTATGCTATTAATTAGCAGGATATGTTTTAAGTGGCTGTTCTATCACTTGTCATTCCTTTGTACAATTTACAGCATCAGAAATCAATGTGTCTTCAATACAGAGTCTAATCAGCATTCAAAAACCTCCTTTTAATTACCTTGAGTTGTGTGTTGTGTTCCAGAATGCCAGAAATAATAAATGCTTTCAAGTTCACCCAAGATCATTCACTAGAAAGAGCTTGGAGAAATCACCACTCCAGTCTTTGAACCCACACACTGGTTGAGAATCCTGTACAAAAAGAAGTGGTGGATGGTCATATATTTAAATGTATCACTTGTCTTTTTCACAATAGGGAAAACTTAATTCTTCCATTTGCAACATTTTGAGCACTTCTCTTTGCAGACAAAGCAGAGCACACAGATATTTGCTGAGGGAGCACAGCCGGGGAGCTACAGGAAAGAGAAAGTCATTTTTAGAAGGCAATCTGCAGAAAGCTGCCCACTCAGACATGGCAAGAAATGACTTCACTCAACTGATGTACCCTTTTCCTCTGGATAAGGCTCATACCCTGTGCAGAACTGATGTGGACAAGGTGAGGCTGGGAAGTCAGGCTGAGGACACTGCACTGGAGAGCACTCCCCAAGCACCCTCAGACCTCCTGGGCTGCAGCAGAGCCCTAAAAGCCTCCTCAGGCATCCCAA